>RJWM01002557.1:0-124747 GCA_004363535.1 Dasyprocta punctata | reverse complement strand
GTTTCTACCTCAACCTGATAAAACACATGTATCATAAACCAACAGCCAACATCTTACTAAATGGACAAAAACTGAGAACTTTCAACCTAAAATCAGGAACAAGACAAGGATGTCCATTATCACCACTCCTATTCAATACAGTTCTGGGAATACTAGCCAGAGCAATTAGACAAGAGAAAGAAATAAAGGGAATAAGGATAGGAAAGGAAGAACTAAAATTATCACTATTTGCAGATGATATGACTCTTTACATTAAAGAACCCCAAAAATCCATTGAAAGACTTCTAGATGTAATAACCAAATTCAGTAATGTTGCTGGATACAAGGTTAACACTCAAAAATCAATAGCATTCCTATACACAAAAAACAAACTCACTGAGAGAGAAAGAAGGGAAACCACACCCTTCACTATAACATCCAAAAAAATGAAATACTTAGGAATCAATCTAACAAAGGAAGTAAATGATCTATACAGTGAAAATTACATTACTCTGAAGAAGGAAATCGAAGAGGATTTCAGAAAATTAAAATATATTCCCTGTTCATAGACAGGAAGAACAAACATCATGAAAATGGCCATTCTCCTAAAATTGTTATACAGATTTAATGCAATCCCAGTCAAAGTATCACTTGCATAACTCACAGAGCTAGAGAAATCATTCCTGAAATTCATCTGGAACCAGAAAAGACCTAGAATAGCAAAGGCAATTTTGAGCAACAAAGGTTAGGCAGGGTGCATCACAAGCCCCAACTTAAAACTATATTACAAAGCTACTGTGATAAAATTAGCATGGTACTGGAATAAAAACAGACCTGAAGATCAGTGGAATAGATTAGAAGATACAGCCACAACTACAAACATACTCAACCACCTCATCTTTAACAAAGAGGCCAAACATGTACCTTGGATGAAAGATAGCCTCTTTAACAAATGGTGCTGCAAAAACTGGCTTTCTATGTGCTGTAAATTAAAACTAGATCCATGTCTATCACCATACACTAAAATAAAGTCAAAATGAATCAAAGATCTGAACAGTAAAACAGAGACACTAAGTTTGCTGGAAGGCAAAGTAGGAAAAAATCTTGATGATGTAGGAGTAGGCAGAGAGTTGATGAACAAAAATCAAACTGCATGGCAAACACTTCCCAGAATCAACAACTGGAATCTCGTCTTACTAAAAGTTTTGCATGTGAAAGGAATCTCCAACAGAGTGAAAAGAAAACCCACCAACTGGGAAAATATCTTAGTCAATTGTCCATCAGACAAAAGGACTTCTATCTAAAGCACATAAAGAATTAAATGAAATCAGGTCCCCATAATTCAAGGACCCAATCCAAAAATGGGTATCTGAGATGAATACACACTTCTCAGAGGAAGAAATACTAACAGCAAATAAATATATGAAAAAGTGTTCAACATCAATGGTCATTTGGGAAATGCAAATTAAAACAACACTGAGATTCCACCTCACTCCAGAAAGAATGCCAAGATCAAAAAAATCAACCAGTAACAAATACTGGAGGGGCTGTGGGGAAAAAGAAACTCTACTCCACTGTTGGTGGGAGTGTAGACTGCTGCAACCACTGTGGAAATCAGTGTGGAGATTCCTCAAGAAGCTAGGATTAGAGTTCCCATTCAACCCAGCTATCCCACTCCGGGCATTTTCCAAGAAGATTTGAAAACATCATACCACAGTGATATTTGTACACCCATGTTTATAGCAACCCAATTTGTAATAGCCAAATCTTGGAAACAACCGAAGTGCCCATCAATTAAGGAATGGATAAAAAAAGATGTGGTATTTTTATATAATGGAGTACTACTCAGCTATCAAGAAAGATTGCATTGAGACTTTTATAAGTAAATAGACATGACTTCAGACCATACTAGTAAGTGAAATAAATCAAACCCACATATGTAAATACCGCATTGTTTCCCTACTGTAAGAAACTAAAAAAGTATATATAATCCAAAATCTACAATAAATGCTGTGTAAGGGTAAGACACTGCTCAAAGAGCAAAAGTATTTGGAAAAGGGAAAAGGAGAAAAGAAGGAAGTGAAAAGGAAAAAGACATAAATCTGTATATATGTATATGTAAGACAACTAAAATGACTATACTGCTGAATGCATTAGTTACTGAGAAAGAATGGTTAATATTCATATGATTGGATCAATTTTATATTTCTGTATCTGTTAATGTAAACAACCATGCTGAAGGTAAAGATACTCAATATTGCAACCATTGTCAAGTTCCCATCATCTTGTTTTGTAAATCTATAGTGTTATTGTTGTGGATTTGCTGTTGTCCTTTGTTTGTCTCGTTAGCTTTTTGTCTTTCTTTTATGTGTCCTTTTTCTCTTAAATAAAAACAATAAATAAATTATAAATAAATAAATAAATAAATAAAACAAATCTGATCATTTCAGAATGAATTCAAAAGTCACATTCAAAAATTATTAGCTGTGGACTTCCAGCAAGATAGTGGAGTGACAAGCAGCAGAAAAACTCTCTGAGATTTGGAATCCAGATGCTGGAATATAGCAATGTGAGGAAGAGAAAGAGAGAAATGGGTTTTCAGGACCCAACAAGGATCAGAATTGAAGCCCATGGAGGTATAATAGAGAGACTTCAACGAAGAAGAAGGAGGATGCAGGGGTGCTTTCTTCCTGAGCCCCATTCACTGTGTGGGAGGGGCAACTGGAACCTGAAGACCTGGCAACCTCAGAGGCCTCCCGGAAGAATCACACCAGTGAAATGGAGCAGTAGACGTGGTGGTGTGTAGTAGCTGGTGAGTTCTTTTGGTTCAGACATCCCCGAGGAGAAGAGTATTGGCCTGTAGCCATCTTAGAGAGGTCAACTGAGCTGAGAACGCAGAATGGCTGCAGGCTGGCTCCATCTAGCAGCTTTCCTGTCAGTGTGAAACTGCTGAGTTCAAGCCAACAGGAAGCCAAGTTCAAGCTGGCAAGAGGAACACAGAATGTTACAGTTTGATCAGTTTGGCTTCCAGTCTCACAGCCAGAAACCAGTCTGAACTTCAGTGAAACTAAAGGATCAGGTTTACTGGGATTATGCACTACTCCACCAAAAAGTTATAGCTGGCTTGCTGGGATCAATCAACTCAGATCTAGACTCTGTCTGCCCCAGTGTCTAGCACTGGCAAGGAGATAGGCCTTAAAGTAGACATATTTTTTCTTATTTTCTTTTTATTCTTTGATTTTGTTTTGTTTTGCATTAATTGTTCTTGTTTTTATATGGGAGTGAATATGGTTTCTAGTTTTGTTGTTGCTGTTCTATTCTGTTCCTGTTGTTATTTCTTCCTTCTCTTTTTGCCTCCTGTCTTCACCAATTTCCCAAAGATTGTGTAATCCTCCTTTGTTCTCGAACCTCGTTTTTACTCTCTTGCTCTTCTATTTCTCTACTTTTCCCCTGAACTCCTTTTAAATTTTTCACCTAAGTATAAAAGCACCATATTGAGGGCTTATTTACTGCATACAATATCCTGGTATTTTTTTTTTAGATTTAGTTATAAAACCACAAATCTATTTCATACGGTTATAGGTGGCAAATTAATAGTTACACAGTTTGTCATTTTCTAGGTTGTGTTTGGCCCTATTTTTATTTCTGAATATACTACTTTAGCCTAGGTGACATAATTACTCTAATTAGTTATTCTTCTTGGTATAACAAGATGAGATTGTCTCATGGTCACCAAACATACTATAGCCCAGTGCCAAAGAACCAGGGGGTGAGCAAGGAGGGCAGAAACTTCTCATCCCCACTAAACTGAGGAGGCAGCCTCTTGCAACAGTTTAAAACTCCAAAAGCCAGCTATACCTGGAAGACATCTCTGAAAAGTAGTCATTTCCTAAGGGTTGTAAGTACTAGTAATAAAGCTAACCCCCATGAGCAATTTACAAGCATCAATCCAGCAATTAAACTAAAAAAAAATAGATAACAAGAGAAGAGAAAAGAGCAGAGAAGAGGAGAGGAGAGCAGAGGAGAGAAGACAGGCAACTCAAGGCTTTCAACTCACCAAGACAAATGCAGGTGGTAAGGAGGTCGAGCAATTCAAAAGTCACACACCTAGACTCTCTGAAGTGAAAACAGATGAAGTAAAAAGCCAGTGAATGAACCTGCAGCAACAAATCAAATCTGAAATAATTTCTCATAACTATGGAGAGGGTGACCATAATGAAAGACATGTTTAGTGATTCTGGAGTAGATACAGATTCAAGAATAATAGAAGAGTTTAGGAAAATGATGGAAAGCAACATAGGAAAGAAATGGAATCCATGAGATGGATTCAAACAGATATCCAGGAGATTAAAAATTCCATTGAAATTATATGCAGCAGAATGAGCCAGTGTGAGGACAGAATCTCAGATATAAAAGACAGGACTGTGGTTAGTGATAAAAAATTATTAGCTGTGGTTTCTTCCCTTACTTTCTTATACACAGCTACACCTGGGCTCCTATCAAGCCACACTACCTCTCCTTTGATGAGTTTCTCTTCTTCCTCTGCATCCATTCAGAACTGAGACACACTCCCTTGTCTGAGAAGCCTAGCTGGGTTGTGTTGACCAACTCAATGCTGAACTGTGGGCAGAAGGATCAACCTTAGTCTTGTTATACTTCTCTGTTTCCATTGTTGTAGTGAAAGTGCCACTGACATAAATTTTGTCTCAATGAATTCGTAAATTCCAATTTAGACTTACTGAGAACAGTGGTTTGTTCTTAATGCTAGATGTTAGGACCACTTAGTGTGTGTGTGATACAGGAGAGCTTAAAAGACTACTAAAGTATGAAGAAAAAAGACAAACTATTAAGAAAATGTATAGTTACAAGTCTTTGTTTTCTCATGTATTTCTTTTCTCTAGGGAATTAAAAAGGAAAAATTATCCCTTTGGATAAGGGAAAAATGTGCATACTCCTACTAAGTCTTCACAATAGTGTTTAAGCACTGTACTTGGAAACAGTACAAATTTACTTACCCTCTACCATGTACTTTATAAATGCTGCATTGAAATATTCTTTGCTTATCCAACTGGAAAAAGTCTTCTTTCTTCTTTAAGCATTAAATGTAACCTTCTCAGGGAAGTATCCTTGGAAAAATCAATCAATTGTCACCTACCTGTAAAAAAGGTGTATTTTAGTTTTTCTTAAATTTTATTTTAACTATTTGCTTACAAACAGGTACCTGTAACATTTGAAGATTCTTTGAAGAATGGAACCATATTGTAAATGTCCCTATATTCTATAACGTAGCATAATGTATACACAAAATTCCTTTCAAATGACTGTATCTTAAATAGTTTTGAATATTAAAGAGAAAATGTAAAGAAAGAGCAAAGAACATATGCTTAAGTGAGATATTAAGCCCAATTTTTAAGCATAGCAGTACAGTCAGAGATTTCAGAGAGACAAGTAGTAGACTTTATAAACTCCAAAGGGCCACCTTTAGTCGTACTACACTTGTTAGTATCCATTCCTGATTTAATTTTAAAGTCTACCTCTCCTTATGCCTTTATATACAAGTCATGTGAATATACTTACTTTTCAACACATGGCTCAAATTCTGCCTCTAGCTTTTCTCATTCTTTCTCTTAAAAGATTTTCAAAACTCTGGTGAACATTTAGAGAATCTCAAAAGCTTTCTCCCCATTATTTTTTAGGTTATCTCAACTACATACCTACCAAATGAGTATCCCTCACATTTTCATTCAATGAACATATGGTACTTTCTGTAGAATATTTTCCTTACTCTATGGTGTACTATAGTCATTTGTTGTCAGTTGTTCTGCTCACTGTAAAAGGTTACAAAAATGCCACTTATTCCTGTATTAACTTGATTATTAGAGAGTAGACTTAAAAGGCTACTTTTATTACATATGTGCATCCCTTACTGCTCTTGTGTTCTAGAAAGTATTGACACTTTGTTGTAAGAATTAACTCCTATAGCAGACTATGAGGTGAGTTCCAAATGAAATACAACTTTACTATGTGACTATGTGATCGTGTGGGGAATTTTTTTTTTAGGCTTTGATGATACTTTTAAAAAATTTTTTGATGATTCTTGTTTATAAATTAGTAGCGTTAAATGAAAATACCTGTAATATTTTTAGTTTTTTATATCTAAAATTTTAAATATTTACTTTCAAACATAAAAAAATTGAATATCTTTCATTTTTATATCAAAATTGAAACATAAAAATTTATTTCTGTATAATCTGAAAGGATTGCTGAGTTTTTAAAATTGATAACTATTATCTATATATTTATGTATATTTATGTATGTCATATAGTAAATGGACAAAGAAAATGTGATATCTATTATGTATGTAAATACACATAATATATATCTATATATTCCCTCAAAATTTGTACGCTGAAATTTCATTGCCAATGTGGTAATATTAGGAGGTAAGACATTTTGGGGAGTGTTTAAATCAGAAGAGACCTACACTCATGAATAAGATTAACACTCATAAAAAATGAGGGGTCGTGGAGTTCTATTTCCCTTTCCTCCTCATGTGAGTATGTTGCCATAGGACACCATGGACAGAATGGGCCTTCAACCAGGGACCAAACATGCCTGCCAGTTCCTTGACTAAGTATTTTCCAGCTTCTAAAACCATGAGAAATCAATGTTTATTCCTATAAATTACCTAGTTTGCAGTATTTTGGTATAGCAGGAACAGACTAAGACATGTGTATGACAATACAATTTTCACTCTTGAAAAGGAAAGAAATTATGTTATTTGCAAGAACATGAGTTTGCATGGAAGATGTCAGGTAAAATGAGACAGGTATGCAAAGTGCAGCACCATATGGTCTCCATTACATGTGAAGCCTAACAAAGTTGAATGCATAGAACTAGGGAAGAAAAAAGTGCTTACCAGAGATTGGGAGAAGAGGAGATATGGGAGGGTAAACCTTGATCAAGGTTACAAAAAATCATTATTTTCTCCTAAAGATGAATTTGTCTTATAAATGCAATTATAGTTTTAACACTAATTTATGAGTACCATGAAAAAAAATTTTTTACCTCATAAATCAAAGCATATAGTCAATACTTAAACTAGCAAGATCTGATTAGTTTTCTGAAAATACTAATGCTTACAGTAAAACAAGAAAGGAAAGAGGATCATCTCTAACACTACTTTCATTTTCATTAGCATGAATAATTAATGATTCTTCTGGAATTTAGGTGAGAAATTTTACTCAGCACGTGAGTTTTAGAATGAAAGGAATCATGTTTATATATAGTAATCTAAGTAACACTTTTGAAGATTATCCAAAATAACAACCTTAATTATGTTCCTACCACCTTGTTTTGCGAGCCTATATTGTTATTGTTTTGGGCACTTTGTTATTGTTATTTATTTGTCTCTTTGTTCCTTGCTTTTCTTGTAATTTGTTTTATTTGGTTTTGTTTTTTCTTATAATACAGGAAGGATAGATGTACATGTATAGGCTTATATGTGCCTAGAACTTCTCCAAAAAGAGTATAAAAGAATTGATTTTATTACCCGTGATGGTGTGAACAGCTACTTTGAAGAAAATGAGACATTAGGGCAGCCATTGCTGATTTCCTATCATCTTGTTGCGAAGTCCACTGATGCTTCTAGTCTTTGTTTTGATTGGTTTTAGTCTGTTTTGTATTATTTGATTTCAATATGTGTAAAGGTATGGACAGCCATTTTGAAGAGAACAAGAGACATTATGGTAGCTATTGTTGATTTTCCTATTGTCTGGTTTTGAAGGCCTGTAATGCTTTCATTCTTTTGTTTTTAGCTTTTATGAATGATGGACCCAAATAATCTTTATTTTACATTTTTTGAGTCTGAAATAAAACAATATGTAGTATGAACTTATAATAAAATATAACCCAGCTGTCCATCTTTAGTATACTTGGGTGTTTCTAGCATTAAATCTTACGATTTTGTCTGAAATAATTTTCAAATTGAATAATTTCTTGAAATAGGGAAGTATTTTAAACTATAAAAGCTTTTATTATTTTCAAATTGCAACTGTTTTTCACTGCTTTTCTACCCTCAATTCATCTATGTTCTGTCACTGAAGAATACTCCTCCCTCCTATAGCCACTGCTGTCTATTTTTAGCACTTAAAATAGTTCTCCTTGTCTGTAGCCTATGAGTTTACTTTTCTTAATTTTGCCATTTGCTTTTCCACCAGAGCCTGGCATGGCAAATGGTGTGCAGTAGATGTTTCAAAAAGGTACTGAATATTGAAGTAAGTTGTTCAAACTGAAGTCATTGGAAGTTTGATATTCCAAGCTGATATATACAAATTAGGGTGTTTTGAACACAATAACAATGACAGAATCAATTATTAGAAGACAAGTTTTTATTTACTGCCTCTCTTACTTTGTGGACATTAATACAGTGGAACTTTTACTATACTATACTATTATCCACCTTTAGCATTGCTACTGTGTTAGGGGGAAAAGGGCAAATCAATAATAAAGACATTTACGCAAAATGAAACAAAATGTATCATTACTGACTGGCTTACTCCTGTGAACTTCAACACAGTCACCCTTCCCTTTCTCAGAATATGGTCAATGCAGCCAAATAGCTTCCTAATATTAATTTCATTAACAATTATTCACCAAAGCAGTGCTCTTAAATATTTGTTTTGGAGTGTGTGTCTGTGTGTATGTGTGTGTATATCCATAAGTTGTTAATGTAATAATTTCTAAGTACTTTCATATAAGAACTATGATGTTTGGTGGAACTTTTTATCTAGTTAATACCACGAAGGTTATGTCACTTGAAATAGTATAGTAACTTGCTTAAATATTTGTAAAGAAAACAACATCTAAGAGGTAGCTATAATTAAGTAATGAGAAATAATAAAGGAGAAGTGTCAATGTCAGTGGTTTTGGGTTCCCCCTGGGAATTTGATGGAATTTGATGGAGTACACTTTTATGTATGTCTGACTGGGTCTTGGAGGCATAATATCCCTGGGGATCTGTTCTGATACATTGCCCCTAACTCCCTGCCACTGTTCCCCTGCTCTGCTTTGTGGGCACCAGGAACTAAGCATCTTTGATCAATCACACCCTTCTGTTCTGATACGTCTGCCTTGAAGCCTGACTACCTTGGTCTGAACCCTTAGAAACCACATGCCAAATTAAACCTCTCCTCCTTTAAATTGTAGTAGTAGTACATTATGTCTAATGGAAGAAAAAGCTGACAAGTAGTCTTAGAGGCAGTTTGACAGATAAGAGTTTTTGCACTCTTTTATTTGTATTTTCAGCCCCATTTTCAGTGTTTCCTCACATGAACCCCAAATTCTGCAAACTGCACTCTTGACTGCCAGTTCTCCTGCCTTCAAACTTTGGAACATGTTGCATGGAATGATAGTCTGCACCTGTCAACAATTAAAAATTCCACGTAGACCATAGTTCAATTGATTCTTCCTGAATTCCTCAACAGCAATTGCTACATGTTGATGCTCTCCAGGACATACTTTAAATTTTTCATAATATGTCTCTCATAATAATGATAGTAAAGTGTCAAGCATTTTGAAGTGACTTTCTCACTTAATAATTGAATTGACACAAAAAGGAACATTCTACAATTCTGTTTGTTTACCAAGAGGACACAGATGATTAGAACAATAAAACAACTTGCCCAATGATGCTCAGTCTGTAATTGGCAGAGCTGGGATTCAAGCCTAGACCATCTGTCTCCAGACACAATTGTTAATACTATGTTATACTGCCATTCCTATGGTAGGCTTATTGTTATATCTAAATTTTATCCCTTTATTAGATTCTATGTTGCTGTCACTCTGTAGCAGAACTGGCAATTTATTTATTCTTTTAATATATATAAGTATTTTGAGTTCTTAATTGATATATAACTAATATGTGCTTTGCATACTAAATTGTAATTGTTTGGACTTCTCCCTGCTTTTAAAATTTACTAGGGAAAGTAGGGACAATTAAAGAAAATATTCATTAACTTAATCAATAGTTAATAGAACACACAGTTTTCTGAAATTGTTAAAATAAAATCTATTTTTATTATTATTCATGGTATATTTAATGTATGTTAGTAGAATTAAAAAATAAATCTTCTAAAAAGATTTAAGAGGATAGAAAGTAACTTGTAAAACTGATTCAGAATGTAATAGCTTAACTTTTTAAAAAATTTACTCAAGCGAGTACCCTACCAAACATATCAAATGTGTATATTATTATTTAGTTAAAGTATTCAATGTTCATGTTAGTATTTTGTGCAGCACTTTGAATTTAAAATCAAATCATGTTTAATTAACAAGTTTTTGCACAGCAAACAAAATAGTAGAGTGAAGAGACAACCTACAAAATGAGAAAAAAAGTTTTGTCAGCTGCTTCTCAGACAGAGGACTAATATCTGGAATACTAAGAAGAGCTTAAAAAATTAGGCACCCTAGATTTAAAGAACCAAGTCAAATATGGACATCTGAAATGAACAGACACTTCTTAGATGAAGACACAAACAGCAAATAAATTCATGCAAAAAATGTTCAACATCACTGGTCATTCAAAAAATGCAAGTTAAAACAACACTAAAAATTCCATCTCATGCCAGAAAGAATTGCCATTGTCAAGTAATCAATCAATAGCAAAGGCTGTTGAGACTGTAGGGAAATAGGAACTTTGTCCATTGGTGGTGGGAGTGCCAACTGGTACAAGCACTATGAAAATCAGTATGCAGAGTCCTCAACAAACCAAAACCAGAGGTTTCTTTTGAATATATCACTATTAGCTAGGATACTGATTCTTAACACCATACATATTGGTATCAATAATTTGAAGAAGGTTTTAATAAAAGGGCAAGAATCCTAAGAATAATAAAGGGGAAATGAAAAGTAAGAATTAAACCTAGCAGAAAAAAGGTCAGGTTATAATTTACAGAGCATCATCTAAATATTCTGGGGTTTTGTGCAAAATAAGAACATGGCAAGCTGTGTGGGTTTTCTTCTGTCACAGAGAAACTTACCATTACTTCAAGACAGATAATGAATTTGCTACAACTGACTACTGAAATTAATTTTCCAGTTGGTGTGTTATATGGCTGACTTTTGATAGTATAAACTCTCAACTACAAACTTGCAACAAATACAAAACATAATTTATAAAGTTTTTAATGACTTAATTTTGACTGAGGAATACAGTTAAAAAGTGGAAATGTGTCTATAAAAAGTGTGATTCTAGCAGGAACAAATATGCTCCAAGTTTCTAAATTTTCAAGTATTTGTTTTATAATTTGAATCAAGTTAAAACTTTGTGTGAAGGGAATATTCTTTAGAAAATGTTCTTTAAGTATCTTCTTTCAATTTATGTTAGGAGTTTCTTCGTTTATACTCAACAAGTTCTTTCATTTTTTAATCTCATCTCCAACCACAGAAAAATACTTGCAATTCCCTAAATATACTTACTATGTTTCGTGCGCTTTTCCTTTTACACAGTTTTACTCTTGGTATTGTCATTCCATGAAGCATTAGCCACAGTCTCTTTGAAACCATCTCTGGATGACAGATAAAAATCTGCTTTTTCCCTTTCATATAAATACAAGATAGATAACTATGCTCTAATTTCTGTTAATTCATCCAAAAGAACAGTTTGTGCTTTCATTGATTGTTAGATCATTTTTTTCATGCCTAAATCTTTTAACCTGAACAACTACTTCTAAGATAACAATATGCAATACATTAAATAGTGTTAATTTCCTACTTTTTTTTGAAATTCTGTATCGTGTCTATCTTATTTTTTGTTTTGCATTTTAAAAATAAATAAATTAAAAATCTGTTCATTTCTCCTATCTTTTTAATACACATTAATGGTCATCATTAAGGTGATTTCTATAACGTTGGTTTCCTGGAAATTATTTATAAATTCATGGAATTCATTTTGTTGACTTTGAAATAATGTTTTACATATGGATAGATATTCATAAACATGCTGAATAAATATATTTCAACTCATAATAAAACAAGTCACAGAATATGTTATTTTAACACTGGAGAAAATGTTATCTCTGAAACAAACAGATGAAACAAAATTATTCGAAAATGGTTATAATTCAAAAGAAAAGAGAAACTGGGGAAAGGAGGAAGGAAGAAAGAGAAAAGGGAAAAATATACATACACAATATAGTTATACAGCTACTTTCTCTTAGTTCATTGAAAAGATTTGTACTAGTATTGTCTGGACATTATTTCATGCCTATGTCTTGTACTCTGAATAACTACTATGAAGATAACAATGCACAATGTATTAATTATTACTACTCTCCTATTAGCCTGATTTGAAATTGTTTTATTTTATTTCTATTTTTCTTCTCTTGAAAATAAAATTTAAAAATGGTTATTATGTAGCCATTTGAGAAATGGAAAAGCATTGACTTTTTGTAAAATGTCTTTAATATATCTCTATTAAATTACTATTATGTGTCATGTGTTCTTGCAGAATGACCATGCTACACAGGAAGACAATGTGGGTGAGGCTTAATTTGCAGTCTAATAAATAGAGGAAAAATGCCCAATACATTTTGCTGTTCATTCGGTGTAATCATCCAGCTGATAAACCTATCTTCTACTGTTTCTAGACAACCAAAAAATTAGAACACCAGCCCGGTGTAAAGGATGCTGACCAGACAATCCTCACACACACACCAAGTGTAAAAGAGTTGCAGAATTTAAAGGCTTACACATACAGAAGCAAATTACATCTGTTGTCTCCACAGGTTCTTGCCTGTAAACACTGGAAATAGAGCAAAACAAAAGAAATAAAATTAAGAGGTGAATAGAAAAAAGGGTTTCTTCCTGCTGCTTGAGAATGTTACTTTACTGTTTAGTTATTTCCGTAGCTTTGCTCACCTTTAGTTTTACAGACAATCCTGTTTTGAGTCAATCACTTAAGTAGTCATTTTATTTTTAACCTGTTATCCTCCTTCTAAAGAGTCTGCATTTGTGCCAGATGGGGCTAGGATATGTTCATCTTAATAGGTTTTACCCCTTACCTCCTTGATCAGGTATCCTAGTAAGTAGGAGTTCTTGGTTGGCAGTTTTGAGGATTATGTGTTTTTTTTTTCTCTTAATGCTGAAACAAAATACCCAACACCCAAACTTAAAAGAGAAAAGATTTATCTATCTCACAGTTTGTAGAGATTTGAGTCCATAGATGGGTGGCATCGAGGCAGGGTGTTGTGGCAGATAGGCATTACAAAGGAGAAACAGTTCATAGAAGGCATGACAGCAAAAGCAAGCAAGCAATGAAGGAGCCTTAACAGTGCCTTTCTGACCCTTTTATCTTATCCTGGCTACTCAGGGTGGGTAGCGTTCACACCATTAATCCTAGTGCCCTTGAGTCTAGCATTGCACCATGAATCAATTCCAGTGTCACACACTCTAGGTCAAGCCACCTCTGAAAAACCCCACCTAATGGTCACATTAGGCTTTGGGGGAACATCTAGACACAAGCCATAGCAATATCAAAGTATCATTTTGAGATGAGCACTATGTACAAATAGCTGATGCTCCAAAAATACTTTAATATACAGGGAACTTAGGGTACAATATTAAGAAATGTATTATTTCTTTGTATTATTCTAAAAGTCGTATCTACAAAGTTACTAGAGAGTCATTTAGTAAGATGTTCCCAAATGACATTTTGAAGATTTATACTTTAAAATTAATACTTTAAACAGAACTTAATAAAATGAAGTACATTAGTGAGGTTACTTTTTTACAAGCATTGTATATAATAGGTTAGAACTTTACAGAAAAGGACTGGAGGCATAGTTCAGTTATGTAGCACTTGTCTAGCATGTGCTAAGGTCCTGGGTTCAATCCCAAGCACTGCAAAAAACCAAAGAAAAATTACAGAGAAATTTTCATGATACTGGGACTGGGAGAATCCAACAAGAAGCCAGCTAGCCAGCCTTTCTGGTAAGCCATGCAAGCAGCACAAGTTCCAGGAAGAGAAAACTCAGCACTTCCCGTGAGCCTACTGACAGGCAGCCTGAGAATCCACACCCCTCTCCTGCCCTCATAAGCAACCTGCTGGTTTGGAAGACAGGCTGAGTTGATAGCAACAAAGGTACATAAAGCAACTAAATGCTTGTATCATTTGGTTGATTTTGCAGGCCTGAGGCCAGTGGTCTGAGCATCCTTTGGGAGGATGATGGTACGCAATGTAGCAGATATGGGGGATTTTCTTCTATTTTGTCTTTGAAATCCAATATTGTTCTCACTGTTTTGCTTTATTCTGATTAATTGTTTTGATTTATTCAATATTCTGTTTTGATTGGTATTATTCTGTTTTGCTTTTGGTTTGGTTTTGCTATACCTAATGGAATGGACAACTATTGTGAAGATAACAACATATACTATGGTAGCTAGTGTTGTTTTCCTAGTATCCTGCTTTGAAGGCCTATGCCAATTTTACTGCTTTGTTTTCATTGGCTTTGTTCTGTTTTGTTTTGTTGGATTTTACTATCTTTAAAGTAAAAAAAAATTCATTTGTATCCTTAATTATCCTTCAACTATATTTAATTATAAATATTATAGCTAATAAACTGCTAACAATTAATGCAACATATCAACATATTGAAAGGTTCCAAATGAAACTAATTGTTTGTGTGTGCTTTATTCTAAAAATTACATGAAAATATATTTCAGAGAACAGCAAGTTTATAAATAAACTTAGTAATGCAAATAAAGCATAAATAAGCCTTACAAACAAAGAAGACAGGAAAGAAATTGCATAATAGAAATATTAGTGGTAGAGATAAATTATTAAATTTAAACCTTTTGCGGGATCTTAGAATGCTAATGTGTGATACAGTTTAAATTTTAATTGTCACTCCCAAGGAAGGCCAGCTTGGATCTTAGAATGCTAATGTGTGATACAGTTTAAATTTTAATTGTCACTCCCAAGGAAGGCCAGCTTGGCACTTACGGGAGGTAAATAAGAATTGCATATGAAGCTCAGTTCAAAATCTCAATCATTGGGCACCCCATGTAAAGATATTTTGAAACTCTGGCCCTTGCTTCTTTCTGTCTTTGACTTCCTGGTCACGAGATGAGTGATTTTCTTCCAAACGTGTACTCTGGTGGTGCTGTGCTGCCTCACCACAGGCTCAAAGGAATGAAGCCAAATGATTGTAACCATGAGACAAAGAAACATTTTCTAAGTGATTGCATCAAGTGTTTGTTACTGTCATGGAAAAGTGACTAACCCATGGTGGAAGGAAATGTTTAATTCCCTTTTCCAACCTCTTAACAGTTGAAATAGAGCCAGGTTGCTAGCTCATGGCTGTAATCAGAAGATTTGGGGAGGCCGAGGCAGTGTGATCATAGAACTGAGCCTGGTCTTTGCAGCTTAACAAAACCCTGCTGAAATTTTAAAACTTAAAGAGAAAAAGGACCGTAAATGTAGCTCATCGTAAAGATTTTATCCCCAGTACTGCTTGCTAGGACACACACACATACACACAGAGTTCTAACAAATGCTAGGAGGCACCAAACAGCAAAATGTCACTCAATTGTAAGGTCCAAGACTAATAACATCATAGTATATAAGACTAAGTACATCATAGTATATACAAACATTGCAATTATGTACCTATACTTCTCATCATATAAATCATTAAAGACTATGTATGATTTCTTCAATTTTTATCCCAGTTTTTATTTTAATTTTAAGCAATACTTAGTCAATGGCAGTATTACACTTCACAGATTTTTTTCATAACATCTTCAAACCATAATAGCAAGTCATCTAGCTACATAATTTAAAGGTACCTTAATTTATGAGTGTTCTAATCACCAGATGCTTTTGAATATAATTAAAGGTAATGAATATCTCCAATAAGTCTTTGACTTAATGTAAAGCTACCTAAAAATCATCATTATCACCATTTCTGCATGTGATCTGAAGGTAGGTGAGCAACTAAATTTTCCTCCTCTCCACACTTTTTCTCTAACTTTCGTATCTTATCAAATGTCAAAGGAGATGGTGAAAGCAAGTGTTTTGTCTAGCGTCTTGAAGTCAAGCTGTTAACAGTTCTGTGTTCCCCCTCCTCCTTCAGCTGGGTGCTATACCGTGGCAGTCTGAGAAGCAGAAGTAGCAAATGAGCAGGGAAGAGTCTGATGTAGCATCACTAGCATTTTCATGTATACTTCAGTCTTACAGTGAAAATGCTCTGCAAAACAATACAGTTCCAAAAGTAGCAACAGACTGTACAAAGTTCATTTACTTCCACAATAAGTGTTGCTAAAATTTTCCAGGATCTTGTTTGTTGTTTGGAGAAGACTTTCTAGCCAGTAATCGATGTCTGTATCTGAGAATCAAATCTGGAGCTGGAGGAACCACACTAAATGTTTCACTACAAATAGAAATTCCTGTTGCTGGAATGAATAAACTGTATTTATTTATACCTTGGCCATGAACATTCTGAAAACTGCAGATTCAGCAGTGACACATGGTCCTTTGAAGACTTAAAAATTATTTTTTCTAAACAGAGATTTTCCTCGGCTTTTTCCTACCATTCATATTACTAGAGGCAGTTGTGATAAGATTATTTTACAGAACTGCAAAATAAAATTCCGATAAAATTCTACACTGCTTAGGAGTACCCCAGTAACATAATCTGTCTACTAGTAATGTGATTCTAATAAAAATACACACTGTGTAGTATAGCTCTATCTCCTTCAACGTTAAATAAATTAGAATTAAGGATTTCTTTGCTAGAGTTTGAAACTTCTACCCAGTTGCCCTAGTTCCTCTCTGTAACTGCACCTTAGAGATAGTAATTTGAGACAGCTATGCCACTGAGGTTTCAGATTATCAGAGGGTTAAACCTGGTGTGCTATTATCGCTCTTAATCTTCCTCGCTCAGTGACAGCATTCCTTCTGGCAGCCTCTGAATCTCACAGATGCTTCATAGTTCCACAGCCCCAAGGGAGTTTTGATTTTAAAAATATGTTTTCTTAACGCTTTGGGAGAAAGTACTGTAATTTAGAGTGAAGGAATGCAAGCCATTTTCCATAAGGTTATTTCTAAGGAAAATCATAGTGAAAGCGTGGTATGTTTTTTTCAGCTTCAACTAACATCTTTTCTTTTGTGGTAGAGTATCATTATATATTTGGTTTTCAATCAATTTGAAAACTTTTATAACAATTATAAAAAGCGGCAGCCAGTCATCCTGAACTTACATGCATACATAATACTCTACTAGATAAGAACATTACCTTAAGGTGTTTAATTGCTTCCCATCTTTCCTGGTTTTTTGCTGTTCAGTACTTGTTTTATTTTAAAAGCATTCTTGTGTTTCTGGAAAGGTGTATTGGTTACATCCTATAACAGATGACGATACTGAAACAGATATTTGGAGTCATTTAGTCAAGGGAAGACAGAAAAGCGATGGTGCTTAATTTTCTTTTTGGTTTTATTGCTCTTCAAAATTATATTTTACATATGCCTTTGTTCAAAATAACTTTTAGATTTTAAAGAATAATAAAACAGCTAATGTGTCTCACAAAAGTGCTTGAAAATTAACAAGCTATCATTATACAATTTTCCTGGTTTGTACCTAATCATATATCCTTAGTACTTTTTAAACATTTCAGCATTCTGTTGTCTGTTTTCCTTGAATTTTAAAAAACTATTATTTTAAAGTTTTAATAGAATGAGCAAATGAAACAATGGTTTTCTATTTATCTCTTTTATTAGAAAAAAACAGAGATGCTTAATGCTAGTGTTTCATGGGGTGTTTTCAAAATGTATGGTGAATGTTTAATCTAAAAAGTTCTACCAATTCATCATTAATCTGCCTCAGAATCGTCCTACTCACTTCAGTCACACTTAGCCCATCGTTCTTCCCACATTCTGAAGCAGTTTTGGAAGTCTTCTATCATGTCTTTACCAGGTATAAAGTTCTAGCCAACAGAAACTTCCATCCAACAGAAAGGCAGGCTTCTAAAATCACCATGTGTGTCCTCCACCACTGTATGCACCAGATCTAGCACTGTGTGACTACTGGCTCTTCCCCAAAGTCAAAATTACCATAAAAGGCAACCTTTATAAATCAATTAGAACACCAAATTTTGTTCCCTAAAGGCACTCATGAAGGAGAACAATGGGATACCTGTGTTTGAAGTGTGAAGGAATATTTTCAGAGGGATTAATAATTTTCTTAAATTTAAATATTCACCATACCCTTTGATCACACTTTGTATGTTAGAAGGGATAATATCTGTGTTTCAAATTTATTTCAGACACTTTCTATTTCTAAAATGAGACACAGAAAAAGATTTTTTAAAACTCCAATATTCATGGATTGGAAGAGTTAATATTCGTTAAGTGACTATAGTTCTGAAAGTAATAGACCCCAAAGTACAAATGTTATCCTTATGGAAATGCTGAAGGCATTCCTCACAGAAGTAGAAAAAAACTCTCAAAATTCGTGTGGAAGCACAAAAGGTCATGAATAGACAAAGCAATCCTGAGCAAAAAGAAAACTTCCAGAGCTATTAAAATGCTAGATTTTAAAATACAAAATAGAGCTACTATAAAAAATCAGCATGATACAGATATAAAAGTAGACACATAGACCAAATGGAATGGAATGGAAGACTCAGGAGAAAAACTATGTATTTACAGCCATTCTTATCAGAGGAGTCAAATAAATATAGGGGAGAAAAGACAGCCCTTCAAAAAAAAGTGCTTGGACTTTAGAAGCCTGAATCTACACTTCTAGCTCTGACCCTGTAAAAAATCCACTCAAAATTTGTGAGACATGAAATTGACACAAATAGAGGAAAATACATGAGTATACCAATATAGATAGTGATTTCCTGAGCAGACCCCCCCCTGCATCACAGAAAATAATTCTAAAAATTGACAAATCAAGTACATAAAACTACAAAGTTTCTGCACAGCAAAGGAAACACCCAGCTATATTCTTCTGATATAAGATTACTATCCAGAATATACAAATGTGTTAGCTTTTCATCACTGTGACTAAGATACCTGAGTAAAGATTTATTTTGTCTTGTAGTTTTAGTGACTTCTGTCACTAAAACTGTTAGCTGGTTTAGTTGCTTTGGGCCTGAGATAAAGCAGAACATCATGGCAAAGGTGGAGGAAAGCAGCCAAGGAGCAGAGAGAGAGAAGATCCCGAAAGGAAGGGGATAGAGATAAAATGTACCCTTCAAAGCCTTACCCTGTGGCCCACTTCATTCAGTTAGGCTCCAACCCCTAATAAACCCATTTAGCTATGTACACATAAGTAAATTAATCCACTTGCTAAAGGTAGAGCAGTCATGGTCAACCATTTTCCAAAAATGTCTTCAATGAGTAGCCAAGCTTTCAGCACAATGAACATGTTGGGAGATACTGTAGATTCCAACTATAACAATGAAAGATACAGAATTTAACACCAAATGAACAAACACTGCAATTAATATGTGTGAAATTAAACTGAACAAATGCTTCCAAAGAAAGTACAAATGGTCAATAAATAGATGAAAACTGTTTCAACACCTTTAGTCATCATACAATTACAAATCAAAACTAAGTTAATATTCTATCTCACTCTAGTCAGGATGGATATTATAAAAAATTTAAAAATGCTGGTGAGAATATAAATTACTACAGCTGCTATGGACAACAGTATGGATGTTTCTTAAACAACTAAAAGTAGAATTATTACCTGATTTGGCTATACCACTTCTGTTTATATCCCCAAATGATTCAAAACTCACCGTGCTACTGAGATACTTGCAGCTTATGTTACCCAAGTTGGAATCATACAATATTGAGAACTTTCAGATTGTCTCCCTTAACTTATTTATATGCTTTTAACTTTCCTCTTAGTCTTTCCACATCATGACATTTTGTTTCTTTCCAGCATTGACTAATATCTCCACTATCTTGTTATACCACATATATCCATTTCAGCCACTGTAAGACATCTTGATTGCTTTCTAGGTCTGGAAACAGTGAATAGAACTGACATAAACACCCATGTGAAGCCTGGAAATATTTTAACTTCTTATTTGACCTCAGCTCATATGTGAATATTCGTTTATGATGTAAAATGCATCTAAAGTCTGAAAATATAAACCAATAGTGCTGAAATATATGTGTTTAAAAGTCATTCCTATGCAAATTGAGGTATCTTCAGACTTTGTTTTCATGTTCTTTGTTAGGGAAACCAAGGAACAGTTGAGACCACTGAGACAGGCAGAGTTTAAACAGTGTGTGAGAACTTTATTACACACCAAGTGTGATCAGGTCAAGGGCGAAAAGACCTTTGGCCCTGAGTAAGGGGTGAGGTAATGCTTTTATAGGGGAGTTTAGGTAGGAGAGGGGGCATTGCCAAGAAGGTTACAAAATTTTGAGTGTCTGAGTATGGGGCCTAAGGCCAGGTAATAGACAGGGCAGTACTGGATACGTGGGTTGCTGGCAGGTACAGCATGTCTCATGGTGTTTTGCGGAAATAGTTCGCTGCAAATTGAGCTGTGTGGAGAAACTGCTGGCTTCCTGTTGAAACTTACACTCCCCCAAGTGTAAATAAAAGATCTGCTTGGGGAGTTTTGCTCTCCTAAAAGGGAATGGGTCTAGTTTGGAGATCTAACCTGCCTAATTCCTCCAACCATGGAATGAAGTTTTAACGGTTTTTCCAAGGAATAAAAGGAAAAGCTCTAAGTGATTGTCTTAGTTACTTTTCTTACGGCTGAGACAAAATACCTGACACCCAAAGTTAAAGAGAGAGAGGTTATCTCATCTCACAGTTTGTAGAAGTTTTAGTCCATAGTTGGCTGTCTACAAGGTAGGGTGGCATGGAAACGAGGCATCACAGAGGAAAAATTGTTCATGATGAGCAGAATGAAACAAAGCAGTAAAGTAGCACAGAAACAGCAAGTGACAAGCAAGGATATCAGCTATTTCTGTCTCATATATTCTATCCAGGCCACCCGCCCTAAAGAGATGGCACTTACACCCTTAATCCTAGCATGAATCAGTCCAAGCATCACATCCTTAATCCCAGACTCTCATGCTCTAGATCTTGCCACCTCCATGAAACTCTATGTATGACCACATGAAGCTTTGAGTGGGACATCTGGATACAAACCATAGCAGTGGCATTGTACCAACACTATCACCACCATTAAAAATGAACAGAACAGTTGACTTGTTAAAAGGCATCTCAGTTGGATAACGTCTAAATATTTAATTTACTGATTAGTAGTTATGTCTATCAATGTTTCTCTGAATGCACTGTTAGCTACTTGGTTATTTTGATCAATGTTTTTGCCACAGACTGACAATTCCATTTCATACTTTCATCCTTCATCCTTGGTTCATTTCCTTTGGGTTTTGAGACACTCACATAAAATATTTAACCAAGGAGAGTGTTAATATCCCCCAACTGAGTATTTGAACAGAGTATTTGCTTCTACTGTGGCACCAATATGTGTAAAATCTGTGTAAATTTGTGCTTCTATGGAATAGGTTAAAAGATAATCAAGTCTAAAAGATAGCATCATTTTTAAATTCTTCAAAATGAACCAAGTGCATAATGTATGTCTGTAATCTCAGCTTCTACAAGGTTCTCCAGTTTGAGCCGAGTCTGGCCAAAATAGTGAGACCCTGTCTCAAAATTTAAAATACAGCAAAGGAAGGGTGTGTAGTTTAATATGAAGGCCCTTGGTTCAATTCTATTGAAATGTTTGCAACACTCATTGATTTTGCCAGCCCACATCAGTAATTGTATTTCCCCAACAATTTGTCCTTAGAGACACTGCTAGTCTCTGTATCTTTCACAAACACGTAAGACCTAAGTCCATAACCTTACATGTCATATCAATTACTTGTTGTCTAATAGTTACTAATTGCTAAACAGAGCTATATTCATAAAATTGAGAGGGTGAAGAGTTAATAAAATGAAATTACTGAAAAAGTACAAAGAAGAAATATCCTGAATCAACGAAATTCAAAGAGAAAATAGCATAAATGAAAAGTACATTCCTGCTGGTATACCTAATGTTTGAGGAAACAAATAATAAGCCTTTAGAAGGGGAGGAAGGGAGGGTAAGGTAGCTTATTTGAGTGGATTTAAAATTTTTTTAAAAAGCGTCTTTGATATTTTCAAAAGGATAACCTCTGATTTCAGTTCCTTTTGACCACACTTGACCCTGAAAAAATGTATTTGAATCAGGCTGGGAGATGGTATAGTTACAAAAGTCCTGTTTAACTCAGGTACAAGCTATTTATGTTCTGAGAGAGTTAGTTTCTGAATCAAGTCAAATCATACTTCCCTTGATGGAATTCTACTCCCCACTGGTACTTTTGCATAAATCTTCTAAATCTCTCTCAAGTAAGTGTGTATGATTCTGTATTATTAATAGATTGAGCATTCATATCTGCTTAAAAATGGAATTATTTTTCAAATTTCCCAAAACATTTATTTTTACTTAGGAACAATGGAAGACCTATGATGACTTGTTTAGAAAGCTGACTTGTATGTTTTTATGAGTCAGATTTTAAGGGTAAAGTTGTTGTACATATTTTTTTGTCCAGGCTTAACATCTTCTTGTGCTACAAAAAATGTTATCTTTCCTTCAAGATTATATGCATGAAGCACATCCAAGAATGGAAGTGACTAATCCCTGGGCAGAATTCACTCTTACACAAATGCAAACTAAATGAGGTTACTATCATATAACAAAGAAGCAAATTAAATAAGGTTACTATCCTATAACATTGAAGAATCTATGATTGTCTGAGTCTGGGAAGAAGTGTACTTGAAGTAACAACTCTCCAGAACTTGGAAGTAAGTGAAATATTTCCTCCTGGCTCAGCTACATTTATCTTGTAATTGGTACCTGGAGTATCAAGGCTCATTAAGCTTGTAGCTTTCTAACCAATTGGAATGTGTTGTGTCTCCCAGTCTCATCCATACACAGTGTTAGAAATACGCTTAGTATCAGAAATACAGCTTTTAAAATTTTCTTTACATTAAAATAGCTTCCACACTACCTGAGAGAAGTCACACTGTAAAATCCACACAGAAGCTCACACATGAACATTTGTAGCAGTTTTATTCATGGTACACAAAAGGTGATATCCAAGATGTTCCCCAAATAATGAATGGTGAAGCAAAATGTAGTTTGTCCATACAATGGAATATTATTTGGTCATTAAAGAAATGAAGTACTGCTCTTACTTGTGTCCCAGATATTCTCCCAAAGCCTTGTGTTGTCATGCAGGGGTGGAGAGGGAGCCTTTGGAGAGATGACTGAATCTAGAGTGTGACACTCGGATCAAGTGTGTGATACTGGGTGTGTGAGAACTAAATGAGTCCACAGATTGGTTTGGTATAGTTCTGATTATGAATAATGGGAAGGCTTGTTGTGTGTGTGAGGCACCATCCAAATGGCAGTTAGCCTGGAAGAGATAAAAGGGAGAGGCTCCTGCCTAACTGCTGGCTGCCTTTTGCCTGACATGAATTGTTTCTCCTCTGTAATGCCCCTCTGCCTTGCAAAAAAAAAAAAAAGAATGGAAATGAGGAAGTGACCATCACCTAGAGCAGTAACTCTTAACTCCAATCATTCTTTAATTATTTTCTTTTATGTTTTTGAAGTTCATTATAAGTAATTTGCTACTAATGATATTTTAAAAAAGAATCTTTTTGTTTTGTCTTTGTTTTTGTTTGAGACAAGGTCGTGCTATGTAGTTCAGGCTGGCCGTTGACTCACTATGTAGCCCAAGCTGGCCTCAAGTTTAGAGCAATCCTACTGTCTCAGCCTCCCAAGTGGAGGAATTACAGACATGTGTCACCATGCCCAGCATTAAAAAGAATCTTAAAAGTTTCTAATTGTGTCTAAAAATTTTTAAGACGCTTGCTTTTTAAATCTGTGTTGCATGAATGAAGGAAAGAGGGTTGAAGTTCCTCATAACTTCATGCAAGATATAACATTGCTTAGAATTCAGCATATGCTACAACTGCAACCTATGTCATAGTCAGTAGTGAGTGACTGCATTCATGTACTGTATTCTGTTTGTCCTTTATTTTTTCAATTAAGTTTATTGGTGCACTTTATATATACACAAAGATCACATGCATCAAAGAGAATTTGTATCTATAACTGATATATCTTGATTCTTTTTTTCCCCCAGTCCATTACCCTCCCTTCCACCCCTTTTAAATGCTTATTTGTTTCCTCAAACATTGGGTTTACCAGCAGGAATGTGCTTTTCATTTGTGTTATTTTCTCTTTGGATTTCTTTGATTCAGGATATGTCTTTTTTGCACTTTTGTAATTATTTCATTTTATTAACTCTTCACACTCTCAATTCAGTATGACTAACATACATAATTAATTTACCCATGTGTGAATTTAATTTTTCCCAGAAATATGAACACTAAGAGCACGTTCACTGCATTTGCCTTCATTCTGATCTATTGTTGTGAAGCAATTTTCTACAATTTTAACTTCTCAAACAATATTTCTACTTAGCCAGTGCACATTTAGTTTTTTGCACTCTTTCCCATATGTTTAATCTTTTTTTTCTCTCATAGTCTCTTTTTTCCCCAATCACATCCCTCCCTTCAAAAAATCTTCCCATCCTTATTTACAAAGCATTGTTTCTATTTTGTCCTTCTTTTATTATTTTTTTCTTTTCCCTTATTTCCTTTCCTCTTCCCCATCCCTAGTTCCTCTTTTGTTTGAACCATTCCTTCCTATTTCACAATACCTATTACACACTTTGGTCCCTATTTGCACTTCCATTTTTTCACACCAAAGAAACAATGCAATATTTACACAGGCATGAATGATTTATTTAACCTAAGAATATGGTCTCAAGATGCATCCATCTACCTAGAAATGTCTCAAGTTTATCCTTCTTTATGACGGAGTAGTACTCAATTGTATAAAAAAACACATATTTTTATTCTCAGTTGCTGGGCAGTTGGGTTGTTTCTGAGATTTAGCTATTACAAACTGTCCTTGTATGATGTTTTTAATTCTTCTGAGAATATATTTAGGGAATAGCTGAGTCCAATGGGATATCTAATCCTAGTTTTGTGGGGAATCTCCACACTGATTTTCACAGTGCTTGTACCAGTCTGCACTCCAACCAACAGTGGAAAAGGGTTCCTTTATCCCTATAGCCCATCCAACAAGCTTTATTGGTTAATTTCTTGATAACAGACATTCTTTCAGGAGTGGGGTAGAATCTCACAATTGTTTTAATTTGTGTCTCTTGAATGACCAGTGACGCTGAACGTTTTTTCATACATTTATTTGTTATTTGTATTTCTTCCTCTGAGAAATGTGTAGTCATCTGAGATGCCCATTTTTGGTTTGGATCATTAAGTTTGGGGTGGATCCTGATTTTTTGCAAGTCTTTTGTATGTTTTAGATAAAAGTTCTTTATCTGAGAGACAGCTGGCTTCAGTTTTTTTCCTACTCTGTGGGTTGTCTTTTCAGTTTATTGGTAATTTCTTTTGCTATTCAAAAGCATTTTAATGAGATGAGTCCCAGTTGTTGATTCTTTGCATTACTTATCATGTGATCAGGGTTTTGTTTGCAGGGATGGTTTAACACATGCAAATCAATAAATGTAATATGTCATACTCAGAACCAAAGACAAAAATGGTATAATCATCTCAATAGGCACAGAAAAAGCATTTCACAAAGTTCAATATCCATTCATGATTTTAAAAAAGTACAGAAGGTTGGGGATTTAGCTCTGTGACACAAGCACCTGCATGGCATGTGCAAGGTTGTGAGTTCAATTCTCGGTACCAAAAACCATACAGAAAATTGGCATAGATTTCTTTATCTCAATCTGATAAAAGCCATCTATGACAGATCAACAGCCAACAGCGTACTAAATTATCAAAAACTGAAAACTTTCACTCCAAAATCAGGAACAAGACAAGAATGTCCACTGTCACCATTCCTATTTAATATAGTTCTGGAAACATTAACCAGAGCAATTAGACAAAAGAAAGTAATAAAAGGAACAAGGATAAGCAAGGAAGAATTTAAATTATCATTATTTGCAAATGACATGATCAAAGACCCCCAAAATTCTGCAAAAATTCTTGTAGATCTAATAATTAAATTCTGTTCTATAACTAGATAGAAAGTCAGCACTCAAAAATCAATAACATTCCTGTACACAAGCAACAAACACACTGAGAGAGAAATTAAGCAAACCACACCTTTCATAATAATATCAGAAAAAGTGAAAAGAAAGTAAAAGAGCTATACATTGAAAATTACAGTACTCTGAAAAAGAGATTGAAGAGGATATCAGAAAATGGAAAGATATACCTAGTTCTTGGGCAGGAAGAAACAATATATTGAAAATGGCCATACTCCAAAAACTGTTGTACAGATTTAATGCAATCCCAATCAAAATACCATGAGCATCTCAATTGTTTTGATGAAAATATTTTTATTTCATTTTCAGTTTTGAAGATGGTATCTTAAGGTATATAATTCTAATGTGTCAATTACTTTCTTTCAGGACCCTGGAGGTTTTATTGCAATGCACTCTCATATTCGGTTGTCAATTGTTGTGAAGTAAGCTTTAAGTCTAACTCAACTGGTGTTAAAGAAAACTTTTCTTCACCAGCTTTTTTGTTTATCTGGGATTTTGAAATGTCACTATTGTCTGTCTAGGTGTGAATGTTGATTTATATATCTGCATAGTGCCTTAGTTATTTTCTCGTTGCTAAGAGAAAATTATAACATCCACAAGTTAAAGGAGGAAAAGTTTATTTCAGTTTGGTTTATACAGGTTTAAATACTGTCAGCTGATTCCAGGGTAAAGCAGCAGAGAATAGGATCTTCATAGAGGAGAAACACTTCATGGCAGGCCAAGAAGAAAACAGGAAGCAGCAAGTCATTTGTTTTAATTCCACTCAGGCTACAAGCCTGTTGGTACCACCCATATCCTTGGTAGATCTTCCCATTATTCCCACACAGTACTATGCTAAACTAATCAGTGAGCTATCATAGTTGTCAAACTCAATCCACAGCCATCTCACATACCAGAAATGCAACCATTTACAAAAAGTCCACCTATCAGCACTTGAGGCTTTCGGGGGATATCTAGCCATAACCCATGGCATTGACTAGAATTTTTAGATCTGCAGTTTAGATTCTTTAATCAGTTCTTAAATATACCTAGCTATTATCCCTTTGATTTTGTTCCAGTATCTGTCGTATTCCTTCTGAAGCAACAATAAAAATATTTTAGAATGTTTTAGTCTTAACATCTCACTTCTTTCATTTGTTGTTTGTAATAAACCAACACGTTGATTTTTAATTTAGCAGTAAATTGTTTTGTAGCTTTTATTGAGTTTTTATTTGGGGATTTTTAAAGTTTTATTTGTGGAGATTCTAGTAGTTTGGACAATTTTAAGTGTTTTATAATTTTTTTTTACTACTGCATTCTATGTGCTCAAACTTAGTAAATACAGTTCTATCATCATCTTAGAACAAGTACGTGGGGGTATTTTGGATTCTACTTCTGCTTATTTTACTTATGACATATGTTTTCCCTATGGGTTTATGTTGAACGGTTTATTTTGCTTGGATATATTTATTTATTGTAGTACCTACAGATCTAGTAAGTTTTAAAGATGACACAAATTTGCTTCTTCAAGTGGTCTCTATCTGCTAATACTACCTCCATCACCTTGATTTTCTAGATCATCCATGTAATGCAAATTTGAACTGAAATTCAGCTTTATTAGTGATCTTTTTATGCAACATCACAGATAAAATATTTGTATTTCACTGTTTTGAATCAAGCACTGAAGTAATCTTCACTGAATTCTGTTATATCCTAGAATCCTTATTTAGGAATTCCACTGGAGAATGGAATAATAGTTGACTGCTATTGTAACCTGTGGAGACTCAGTTTGAATAATAATTATACCTATGGGTTATACATCTTGGACACACTACCCAGAGAATAAACTATACATTGCCCAGTAAAAGTCTTGAAGTAATGGTTTATTTAGTATTTTGCCTACCTCATCTCTTGCATTTTCACTTGTATTAGTCCAAATAATTCTTAAACTAACTTAGGCTGCCTTCTTTCTTGAGAAGTCTGTAATTCCATAATCAACCCTGAATTAAAACTTTGTGGAACTTGGTATCTAAAAGTTGAAGAGACCATCACAGTTCTTTTTTCTTTTTTAATAGAATGACAATTACACTTTTACATGTTTTGATGTTTCAGACATGTAGGTATTCATTCTCCACATAGGTGATAAAACACCTCAAATGTATCAAGGCTGTTTCTCTTTTCATCTGTAGGTTGCTTGGTGCATTGCATATACATAATTTAGTTTGTTGAAACTTTATAGTCTCAGTTTCCCAAAGATACATTTTCATTTACTGAAAAGCTGAAACAGAGTAAATTTTAAAGTCCTGAATGAGTTAGTTTTTAGGAAGCTGGCTTTAACTAGCCAAAACTGGAAGGGTAATTTATTATTTACTTTAGGGAAACAATGGACTTCTAAAGTTGATCATGAATCTTTGTCTAACACTTGAAAATAAGTCATTTGACTATTTTAATTTTTTAAAATTTTTATGGTCCTGGAGATTGAACCATGGCCTTACACATGCTAAGCTGCGCTGTACCACTGAGTTATACTTCCAACCGTGAATATTTTTAAATTTCTGTCTTGAGGGTATAGTCTGTGCTTATATTTATGTATCCCTCAGGTTTCCCCCACTGTAACCCTGCAATTTAAGACAAAACACAGTCATACATATGCAAATGCACAGAAACTCAGACTATTTTCTGCTTAAAATCAAGAAAAGAATCTTACCTGGATCAAAGTTGTTTTAGAGAACACAAAAATTCCTAGAATGTGAAAATGTAAATGAGACGCTGCATACGTAAGCAGACTGGAGTTTAGAGAATTAAATTTTTCATTCTAAGACAAATGACTATTCCCTTTTCTATTAGGGAATTGGAATACAAAGGGATGTTTGAGTAATAATAAATAAAAATTGGAAAGTAATTTATATTTACATGAATTATATAAAATCTTAAAATGTAAAGGTCATTTGAAAGGAATATTTAGTATATGTCTAACTATAAGCCCTAAGGTTTTCTTTTTTTAAATTAATTTGGTTTTCTGTCTTCTAGCCTTATAAAACAGAATAGACATTTCCACTAGACACATAACTCACTTGAGAAGAAGAATTTTGTGTGGACAATATCTGTACAAATTACCACTTTGAACCATACTGACTTTCAGAAGTTGAGAGAATGTCTGACCTTTAAAGAACTCATCATAATAGAGTGTTCAGAAGGATATTCCATGGTGTTCAGTAAAAATCAATACCAAACTCCTGTTGTAGTTTCTCTCCCCCTAGTGGTAACTAATTTCTAAATATGAGAATAAAAGATACAATGATGCACAGCCCCCAAATGATTGCACTATTCTGAATTCTCTAGAAACACTTCAAATGCCGTTTCATTTTGCCTTTTATTTGCCTTTAATCTACCATGAGTACAAATAATCATTAATGATTTAAAGGAGAATCAAGGGATGAATCATCTTGGCTTCTTGGCTATTGGAAGTTGCTAGTTAAATTGGTCTTTAAGAGATGTCTATATTTTATGAGAACTGAGAAAAATGTCAGTTATAGCCACTTAAAATAAACTTGGATTAGATATACATTAATTTATATGCTCTGTCACATTTTAATTGATTGTTTTATTTTCTGGAGCTAGAAAAGTAATAATAATAAAACATGTTATTAAATCCCATAGCTGTAATTATCTATCCAATCTTTACATAATACATTAATGATGATAATAATGCACAAAGTAATACTCTAAATGAAAATTCGGAATTTGTATTTGCATCTGAGTTTGCTTCTTTCTTTCTTTCTTTCTTTCTTTTTTTTCTTTCTTTTTTCTTTCCTTCCTTCCTTCCTTCATTCCCTCCTTTCTTCTTTCATTCTTTCTTTTCCTTTTTTCCCCTATTTTAATTTTTCATCCAGAATAGTTCATTAACCCAAAAAAACTGAGTCAGTTGTCTGACTTTATTTCCCACCTTGCTTCAGGACATTGACTGTGGCCTTGAATAATCACTGGGAAGGACATTTGAAAGTACTGTATCTGAGAAGTCTCAAGTCAAGTAAAGAGGGAGAACATGCAGGCAACATCTATGATAAAGTAATAATGATTTTTTTTAAAAAAATTAAGTTTAGGATGCTAACTTACAGAGATGCTCAATAATGGTTTTAAGAAGAAACAAGTAATTGAATGTGCTTTATAAATAGATTAAAAACATTCACAAAACTGAAAAATTCAATTGCTAAAACTGCACATCTTTTGGGTTGTGGTAGAGAATGGTGCTGATTAAAAATGTTGATCAGAAGAGGAAATTTCTCCATCCCACTCTGTTAAGTTTGATGAAAGTCATTTATCTTCTTTACTCCAAATTCTGGTTCTTGATTATTTTTTTTTCATTTTTTTATTTTAAAAAGCAAAACATAAAAAAGGGCAGAAATAATACAGAATTTCAAAAAAAAAGGTGGAAATCAACACTAGTTAATATATTGCATACTGTTATCTTAGAAGTTGTTGTTCAGGTTACAAGATCTAGGCATAAAAAATGATCAGACAATCAGTGACAACATGAACTATTCTTTTTGATGAACTAACAGAATTGATACTATAGTAATCTATCTTGCACACTTATACATACATACTGTTATACGTGTATACTTATATACATAAAATCTTTTCATTTCTTCCATTTTTCCTTTCCTCTATCCCAGTTGTACTTTAATTTTGAGCACTTTCTTTCCCTTTCATTATTACAATATCTGTTGTACATTTTGGATCTTATGACTCTTTCAGTTTTTTATTATGATTTATTTTTTACATTAGAGAGGCAATACAATATTTACAAATGTGCCTGATTTATTTCACTTATGAGTATAGTCTCGAGTTGCCTCCATTTATCTATAAAAGCCTGAAGATCATCCTGTTTTATAGCTGAGTAATATTCCATTGTATAAAAATACCACATCTTTTTCATCCATTCTGTGGTTTTTGGGCATTTCAATTGTTTCCAAGATTTAGCTGTTACAGATTGTGCTGCTATAAACATGGGTGCACATATATTACTATGACATGACATTTTCACTTTTTCTCAGAAAATACCCAGAAGGGGACTAGTTGTATTGAAAGGGATTTCCAATCCTAGTTTTTTGAGGAATCTCCACACTGATTTCCACAGTGGTCACACCAGGCTACACTCCCACCAATAGTGTAGGAGTGTTCCTTTTCCCCCACAGCCCTGCCAGCATTTCTTATCAGTTGATTTCTTGAAGGCAGCCATTCTTTCTGGAGTGAGATGGAATGTCAATGTTGTTTTAATTTGCATTTCTCAAATGACCAGTGATGTTGAGCATTTCTTCATGTACTTATTTGCCATTTGTATTTCTTCATCTCAGAAGTGTGCATTCATCTCAAATACACATTTTTGGATTGGGTCTTTCAATTTGGGGGACCTGATGTTTTTCAATTATTTTTATGTTCTGGATATAAGTCCTTTGTCTGAGGGATAGTTGGATAAAATTCTTTCCCATTCTGTCAGTTTTCTTTTCACTTTATTGGTGATTTTTTTTAAATGCAAAACCAGCCAGGCATGGTGGCGCATGCCTTTAATCCCAACACTCGGGAGGCTGAGGTAGGAGGAGCGTTGTGAGTTCAAGGCCGGCTTGGGCTACAACGCAAGCTCAAGGCCAGCCTGAACTGTGCAACCCTGCCTCAAAAAATCAGGGCTGGGAGTTTGGCTCAGTGACTTAAGCACCTGTCTGACAGGCACGAGGTTGTGAGTTCAATTCCTGGTGCTGTAAAAAAAAAGCAAAACCTTTTTAATAAGATGAGATCCCAGTTGTTGATTCTATGAAGTACTTCCCATGCAGTTTGCATTTTGTTCATGGCCTCTTTGCCTACCCCTATGTTTTTACCTACTTTGTCTTCCAGCAAATTTAGTGTTTCCATTTCAATATTTAGATCTTTGGCCCATTTTGCCTTCAGTTTAGTGCATGGTGATAGACATGGGTCTAGTTTCATTCTTCAGCATGTGGAAAGCCAATTTTTCCAGCACTGTTTATTAAAGAGGCTATCTTTCTTCCAGTGAACATGTCTAGCCCCTTTGTCAAACATAAGGTGACTGAGTGTCTTTTTAGTTGCATTTGCATCTTCTAATCTGTTCCATTGATCTTCAGATCTATTTTTTCCCAGTACCATGCTGATTTTATCACTGTAACTTTGTAGTATAATTCCAAGTCAGGGATTGAGATGCCTCCTGCCTTGCTTTTGCTGTGCAGAATTGCCTTTGTAATTGTAGGTCTCTTCTGTTTCCAAATGAATTTTAGATATGTTTTCTCTAGATCTGTAAGGTATGTTAATGATATTTTGATTGGGATTGCATTAAATCTGTATAACAGTTTTGGGAGTATGGCTATTTTCACAATGTTGGTTCTCCCTATCCAAGAGCAAGGAATATCTTTCCATTTTCTAACATCCTCTTCAATCTTTTTTAGAGTACTATAGTTTTCAGCATATAGGTCTTTTACATTCTTTCTTAGGTTGATTCCTAAGTATTTCATTTTTTGGATGCTATTGTGAAAGGTGTTATTTCCATAATTTCTCTGTCAGTGAGTTTGTTGTTTATGTACAAGAATGCTATGGATTTTTCAGTGCTGACACTGTGTCCACCTTCATTGCTGAATATGTCTATTAACTCTAGTAGCCTTTTGATGGAGTTTTTAGGGTCTTCTATGTAGAGTATCATGTCATCTGCAAATAGTGATAATTTAACTTCTTCCTTTCCTATCCTTATACCTTTTATTTCTCTCTCTTGTCTGATTGCTCTAGCTAATGTTTCCAGAACTACATTGAATGGGAGTGGTGATAGTGGACATCCTTGCCTTTTTTTTTTCCCGATTTTAGAGTGAAAGTTTCAGTTTTTGTCCATTTAGTATAATGTTGGCTATTGGTTTCTCATTGATGGCTTTTACCACACTAAGGCGAATACCATTTATTCCAAATTTCTGGTTTTTATCATGAACAAGTGTTGGACTTTATGAAAAGCTTTTTCTGTATCTATTAAGATAATCAAGTGATTTTTGTCTCTGGATCTGTTGATGTGGTATATTACATTTATTGGTTTGAGTATGATAAACCATCCCTGCATTACTGGGATAAATTCCACTTGGTCATGATGTATAATCTTGTTGATGATTTGCTGCATTCCATTTGCCAGTATTTTATTGAGAATCTTTGCACCAATGTTCATTAGGGAGATTGGCCTATTGTTGTCCTATTTGGTTGGGTCTTTCTCTGGTTTTGGTATCAGAGTAATACTTGCCTCCAGGATTGAGTTAGGGAGGACTGCTTCCCTTTCCATTTCATTAAAGAGTCTGAGGAGTGTTGGCATTAAATCTTCTCTAAATTTCTTGTATATTTCAGCTGTGAATCCATCAGGACCTGGGCTTTTCTTTGTTGGTAAGCTTTTAATCATGTTTTCAATTTCAGTAGCTGGTACTGGGTTATTCAAAATTGTTATATCTTCTTGATTCAGCTTTGGCAATTCATATTTTTCTATGAATTTGTCCATTTCTTCTGTGTTTTCCACCTTACGTGAGTAAAGATTTTCAAAGTAGGTATTTATGATCTTTTGAATTTCCATGGGATCTGTAGTAATTTCTACTTTTTTATTCCTTGTTGCATGAATGTAAGTTTTTTCTTTTTCTTGATAAAGGTGGCTATAGGTTTATCAGTTTTGTTTATTCTCTCAAAGAACCAGCTCTTTGATTCATTAACTCTTTGTATTGCTTTCTTACTGTCAATTACATTAATTTCTGCTCTGAGTTTTATAATTTCCTCTCTTCTTTGAGATTGGGCATGACTTGCTCTTCTTTTTCTAGAAGCTTAAGGTGTAGCATTAGGCTGTTTATTTTTGCTCATTCTGTTTTCCTGATGTGGCAATTTATTGCTATATATTTCCCTCTTAGGACTGCTTTCATTGCATCCAACAAGTTTCAGGATGTTGTATCTGCCTTTTCATTGAATTTTAGGTATTTTTTAATTTCTTCTTTAATTTCATATAGAACCTATTGGTTGTTCAAGAGGTTGTTATTTAATTTTCATGTTTTTATGTAGGTTTTGCAGTTTCTTTTGCTGATAATTTCCAGTTTCAGTGTACTATGATCAGATTATATTGCATGGGATAATTTCAATCCCTTTGCATTTAGTTAAGCATGCTCTATGGGCTACTATATGGTCTATTTTAGAGAACGTGCCATATGTAGCTGAGAAAAATGTGTATTCTGATGTTGCTGGGTGGAACACTCTGTTAACATCTACTAAGTCTATTTGTTCACAGGTTTGATTCAGTTCTGTTATTTCTTTGCTGATTTTTTGTCTAGCTGATTTATCTCTTTGTGACAATGAGGTATTCAGGTCCCCTGTTACAACTGTGTTATTGTGTGTTTGATTTTTCATCTCCGTTAGTATTTGTCTTACATAGTTGGGTGTGTCTGTATTTAGTGCATATATATTTACGATTGTTAGCTCTTCCTCTTGAATGTTTCCCCTAACAAGTATGTAGTGATCTTCTTTATCACTTTTGATCATTTTTGGTTTGAACTTTACACTGTTTGCAAACAAAATAGCTACTCCTGCTTTTTTTCTGGGTTCCTGTCACATGGAATATTGCTTTCCATCTTTTGAATTTTAGTCTATGAGTTTCCTTTTGAATCAGATGTGTTTCTTGTAAACAGCACTTTGTTGGATCATGTTTCTTGATCCATTCTGTTAGCCTATGTCTTTTAATAGGTGAATTGAGGCCTTTTATGTTAATGGATATAACTGATATGTACTGGTTTAACTTTGTCATGTTATTTTCCTATTGTTGGTTTTCTGCTTTTCCCCTTTGTTTAATTGCTTGCCTTGTATGGTGGTTTTGTTCTGTTGTTTTTCTGAGAATTGTAGTCATTTTTATCTCTCTCTAGTATGTCTTTCAGTACTCTTTCAAGGGTTGGTATTGTGGACATGCATTTCTTCAGTTGCTCTTTGTCATGGGAGTATCTTATTTCTCCATTAAATTTCAAAGAAAGTTTTTCAGGATACAACAATCTGGATTGAAAGTCGTTTTCTTTCAGGGCTTGAAACACCTCACTCCAAGTTCGTCTTGATTTGAGAGTTTGTGCTGAAAAGTCTGTTGTGATTCTAATAGGCTTTCCTTGATAGGTGAGTTGTGTCTTTTCTCTAACAGCTTTAGTATTCTGTTTTTATGCTGAAGTTCTGGGATCTCAATTATTATATGTCTGGGTGTAGAATTATTTTGGTCATGACTGTTTAGTATCCTATATGCCTCACTTACCTGCATATCTGATTCTTTTCCCATGTTTGAAAAATTTTCTGCTGTTACCTCTCTGAATAGTTTTACTATGTCATTTGCATCAATCCCCACATCTTCATTGATGCCTCTTAGTCTTACATTGTTTCTCTTTGCATCATCTTGAAGCTGTCAAATTGTCATTTCATTATGCCTTGCTATTTTTAAAAGTTCTTTCCTTTCATGATTGCTAGCTGTGATCCTGTCCTCAAGGTCCAAAACTTTATCCTCAGCTTCATTCAAACAGTTTTGCCAGCTTTCAATACAATTTTTTATTTCTTAGATATCTCTTTGAATTTGTTTCATGCATTCTACTTCTTTTCTGTATTACTCATTTAAGGTTTCCATCAATTTCCCATGCTCCCGTACTTTTTTTATCTATGTATTCTCTAGCTATGCTGAGCAGCTCCTTTATTATAGTTGTCATTTCTTTCTTTACATGAGAGATTATTTCTAGTCTGATTTCTTCTATAGCCTCATGGATTTTTTTTTATTTCACTTGCTATCTTTTCAGAAATTTCAGGTGCATGATGTTTAATGTCCTCTATGTTGTTCTCTCTTGTACTTGTTCCTGATGGACTGGATGTTTGAGATTGCATTTTGCTTTTCTGTTTTGTTATTTTCACCTCTTGGGTTAATATTTGGTCTTTCAATCCCACTAGTCTCAACTGTCCATAGTGCATGTCTTAGAATCCTACTGTGTGGTTGACGTTTGTCCAATTGCTGGGTCCTGCAATGAAGGGGAGGGTCAGTCACCAGAATTTCTCCTGCAGGGCCTGCTGGGGGTGTTCTACAATCTTTCTAGCTGACTAGCCTAGGGGTATTAATGCAAGTCAACCCTTAGTTCATACTGTTGCTACAACTGATTCAGGCTGTTCTAGGGAGTTATATCTACCTGGCTATATGGTTCGCCTCATCTGGGACACTACTGTGTCACTGGGTATCTCATAAGTCTTTTTGATTTCCTCAGCACTCTCCTCATCCCTCCTGGTGTTCTTTTTATAGAGGAAAGACTCACCCACACTCTTGCCAGGCTTGCCAAGCTCCTACAGCTGGCAGGCAGTTCACTACTGCTCCTGTTTACCCACAGAGGTCCTCTATTTTAGGGGAAAACTCATCACACTGTCACAAGCCCACTGAGGTCCTCTGTTTGGGTAAGGTGTTGCTGTGGCTCCCATCAGCCCAGAAAGGTTCTTGAGGTGATAGAAGGGGTTGCTGATTGTCTATGGGCTGCAGTAGTCTTTTTGGTGGGGGAGAAGGGTAACCTATGGTCCTGCAGCTGTCCTAGATCCAGGGGTTGAGGAGGAGGGGCAGCCCACAATCCCACAGCGGTCCCAGGTTTGGAGGGTGAGGTTGATTATTATTTTAAGAAGTAAAGCCTTTAGCCTTCATCTTATTAGAAGTTGAGGTGGTGTATTTATCAGCTTTCTTATAGTGTAAAGGGGAGAAGATTATTTGCTCATGGTTTCAGAGGGTTTAGCCCTTAATGTTATGATTTCAAAGCAGAAATGTCATGGTGAAAATGTTTGGTGGAGTAATGGTGCTCATTTTGTTTGGAACATAAGCAGAGAAGGAAAAAAAACTCAAACAGGAGGAAGGCAGGGACCCAGTGTCACATCTCATCATGCTCCCAACACACCCAAGGATGTGGTTTAGCACCACACCTCTTTACTCTCCCAGACACACCCAATGATGTGCTTCACTAATCCCAATGACAATCAAGCTGATAGTCCAGCTGAACTATTACAGGTGGCAATCATAATAAATTTGTCATTTTTTTAAAAAGGGTAAACTTGATAGAGAATAGAATCCATAGTTTTTCATGTCTCAGTTTACAAGGCTTTATCCAGCAAAAGGAGAGAATAATTTATTTTATCATCAATTAAAAGGTTGAATAAAGTTGTCAGTGTTGTGCAGTTCAAGAATCACCTGTGAAAAGACCATTAATGTCTGCTACATGGCCCAAGTTATACATTCAAATTAGAGGGGAATGTTTGTAACTGACTTGCACAGAATAAATTGCTCAGGTAAAATCTGTACCCAAGATAGGAAAATGTCAAAGCTGCCCTGCTTTTAGTTTACAACAGACAACTGAAGACAACCTGAAAAATCAGGGTCTATTATTTTCTCCATGTGAAACTAGAATGCAATACAGGGCTGGAGACAAGGAAGTGGTAAGATGCTTACAAAAAAGCAGTTGTCACCAACAAGCTTCACTCCATTAATGTGAGTACAATGGAAAGAAAGCTGAACTGGGATGAAAAAATATGTAAATGGCAACCTAAGCTTAAGTTTGGATAGCAGAGTGTTACTGTGTGACCTCAAGCAAATTTTATGAATCTTTGAGGCTTCAATTTTCTCATCTTTCAAGGAGAGATAGTAATTCTTACTGTCTCTGTTTCAAAGGGTATTGTTAGGGTCATAGAAGACAATGGTGGTAGAGTGCTTCATAAATTGTCAGTTTCCAAAAGAAAGACTATAATTTATTTCAGTGAATGCTGTGTATGAACTTGAAAACTTCTAATGAATTACCTTTCTACTGTGATTCTGTTGTGAAGTTTCTTAAATTTTCCAGCTGTAAAATGAGAAGGCTAATAACATCTACCTTTAGGGTTGTTATGAATATTACGTTAGCTAGAAATTACACAATGTTTGTAATATTGCCAGACATAAACTCCATTTAAATATTTTGCTCACCTAATAATTCTCAATTTTGGTATATTTAGAACAAGGAACTGTTTATTGAAAGGACACAATAAACCAGAAGAATAGTTTTAAAATACAGATCAGGACACGTACGGCACCTTTTTTCAAATGAAGATTTTTAGGAATAACTCCAGAAAAAAATAGTCTGGATTTCTTGCCTGGAGCCTCAGAAATCTTCATTTTGCTCTTTTGCTTTTCTTTTTCTTTCTCAGATGATTCATATTCTCACCAAAATTAATTACTGGTTATAAAACTGTTTCCTCAAAACTAAAGAAACTCAATAAGAGTTCAAAATCTGTTACTTTTTCTTCCTTTTGCCTATTATGCTTTATTAGTATAGTCTCTTCTAAAGTAGCCAATACTAAAAAAAATAAGATAAAATGTATATGTCACTTGCTCTCTGAGGACAGAATCTAGACTCATTTGTTCTTCTGCTTCTTTACCCTGCCCTTAGTAAGTGTTTGCACTAATATCAATACTTTCAGTCTTAAAGATTGATCTCTGACTAAAATATTTTTTATTGTAAACCTAAAAATATGGGGAAAATAGGAGAAAATGGAAAGGAATTCCAATTTGATTGCATTTTTAAGCATCAGCAAAGCAGTAAATTTTAAATCAATGTTCTGGGCAAATTCTTTTCATGCTTTTATAACAAATATTTTGAGTAAGACCTTTGGAAAACTTCCAGCCCATCTGTTTCTATGTAGTTGTTATTGCTCATGATTTTCTACAAATTTATTACAAATCTGACTATCTAAAGGAATATATTTGATATAAATACCACATCATATTGAAATTAATGATTTCAATTATATTTATGGTTACAAATGATTTAATAACTGACTTGTTGATTCAAGCAGCATATTGGTATGTTTGTCTTTGTTGTTAAGGATTTTTGTTAAGTCTTAGAAATCTGTCCTTTTCATATTTGAAGTATTTTAGGAAATAGTCTCATTTGGCCAAGGTCAGATAAGAATATGGATGTTTCAACCCAATACAGAGTTTCTTATACTCTTGGTCAGAAACCATTGTTTATGTGAGTACTAGTACTGAACACTGGTCTAAGATTTAAGAAATCATGAAAATCAAGTTAGTAAAGACTTTTATAGCTTCTTGCTAATTGATCTGAATCTCCCTCCTTTCATTTGTCGCACTTGTTTTTTGGTTTGAGGTGCAATTGCTTCTCCTGTCAATGACTCACAGTACTTTCTAGGTAGATAATCAGTCTTCATATTCTCCTCCCTACCAACCCACACAACAGCTCCCTGCTAGGATAATCATTCCAAAACATAATCTTTGGTCATACTCCCCTAGGAACAAATGGCTTCAAAGTTTTCTGTTTACCAATGCAACAAAGTTCTATCTCTCTGACCTGATTTTAAATATGTTGGTTTACTTCAGACAGAGTGGACTATTTATAATTGTGTGAACTTCTTCACTCAAGTGTGTTGAATCTTTTCTTAATTAGTAATCTTGTTGTTTATTTCTCTTTTATCCCTAACCCTTCCATTTTTTCACAGTAAAATCCTACCTCCTTACCAAGCGATTATTCAAGAATCACTTCACTGTAGCCCCATACGGGCTTACGTGGCCCTGCTGCCTGTGCTGACATGACCAACTTACTTCCTCATCCTAACCTGAGCTGACTCCTTCTCCCTGACAACTGCCACGCAGCCCCTGCTCATAGCCCCTTTCAGTTCCACCTCTACCCTCATTGGCCCTCAGACCTTATATATAGCTCTGCCACTTCCTCAATAAAGTAGACCTGCGCCATCAGCCTGGTCTCCGCGACTCCTTTCGCGTCGGTCCTGCCTGTGAGGCCCGAGCCACCTCACTTTATGACACTTTTGGCTCCATATTCATCAAAACCAGTGTTACGTATATAATTTTACCTTGTATCACATAAATGGTTTCCATTTCTCTAATGCTATTTGGAGTGTCATAGTTATTTGTATTACAAACTATGAAACTCTGGAGGAGAACAATGTATTAGCTTTTTTAAACAATATTGAAGCCTCACATATTAATTTATTTATATCTAATAATACAATATTGAAGCCTCACATATTAATTTATTTATATCTATTGAAGATGTGTTGAAATCCTGTCAACTGTTATGCAAGTCATGAGGATATAAGGATTTATTTATAACTTTGAGTAATAGCAGGTAGATAGTTTCATGATGTTATCTGTTGACTCCTTCTAAAAGTGGCTCACCAAATAAAGTTACCAGGTTTTGGGTCGCTTACCTCTCCTTCTGGAGTTGGATTATAGGCTCTTTTCACTTGAAACTAAGTGGAAAGAGCAAAAATCTGTGGTAAAGTTTATTTGAAAAAGTGAAAGTAAACAGTGAGGGAGAAACTCACTCTACAGAGTGAGCTTGGGCCAGGTAAAAGAGGAAAAAGCAAGATAAAGTACACCCTGGAAGAAGTGTGGTGGGCTATCATGGCAAAAGCCATGATAGCAAGGTCTTCTTGGTGTCTGTGTCCTTTTACACTGTACAAATCTTAAGGAAAACCATGAGAACTTCTATATGTGGGTACTGAGAGGCAGTGCTGTGGTCCCACACCTCAGGTTGGCATCAGTCTAGGCCATCATATTAAAAACCTGCTGGAGTTCTCCAGAGAAGTTCACACACCAGGCTTGGTGATCTGTTCTGTGCATATGTTCTGGGATTTTATAATTAAAAGGTCACATCTACTTCCCTAGTCAGTTTTGCTACACCTTAATCTATGTCAGTGATAGCAGACTAAATTAATATAAACTATTTCTTTGTCTTTTCTCAATCCACTGGAAAAACATACAGGTTATCATTGGAGGCAAAGCCAAAGAAAAAATTAAGATACAAAGTGATAACTATAATAATAGACCTATGTATGCAATGATTTGAAATTTTTTTAAGTGGAATTTATTGTGATTTAGAATGATGAAACCTTAGCATAGAGTTACACATAAGCTGTATGAGATAATTAGAAGCTTACAAAACAGGAGAGCTAAGTTCAAAACATGAGCAAAAGAGAAGATAAGGACAAGAATCAAGCCGGGTGTGGTGGTGCACGCCTTTAATCCCAGCACTTGGGAGGCTGAGGTAGGAGGAGTGTTGTGAGTTCGAGGCCGGCTTGGGCTACAACGCGAGCGCAAGGCCGGCCTGAGCTACACAGTGCGACCCTGCTTCAAAAAACCAGGGCGGGGAGTTTGGATCAGTGCCTTAAACGCCTGCCCTGGCAGGCGCAAGGTTGTGAGTTCAATCCCCCATGCCACAAAAAAAAAAAAAAAAAAAAAAAAGACAGCACTTCATGTGTCTATTTGCTTGTGGATATTTTGAGATGTTTTATGTATCTTTTATTCATTATTTTTAAATCATGTAGAAATTCTCAATTCAATGTTTAAACATTGAAATGTATAAAATGAAAATCGAACTATCTCGCACCTGGCCACCTTCATCAGAGGTAGGTACTTTTATCAGTTAAATATGGTTAATACCAGAATTTATGTGAGTATATATATGTATATGTATATCAGCTATTGTGAATTGTGCCGTATATAAACATGGATATGAATGTATCACTAAAGTATAATGGTTTTTGTTAAGTCAGCAATACACCAAGGAGTGACACAACTGGGTCAAAAGCTATATCTAGTTGTGGTTCTTTTGAGAAATTCCATAGTTGTGCTAGTAAACTTCCCCGCTAGCAGTGTAAGAGAGTTCCTTTCTCCTAAACCCTCACCAGTATTAATTGTTTATTGTATTTTTCCAAGTGGAATGAAATAGAATCTCAATGTAGTTTTGATTGCATTTCCCCAAATGTTAAAGGTGTTGAAAGTTTTTTCCATATAGTTATGGGCCATTCATATTTTTTATTTTGAGAATTCTTTGTTTAATTCAGTTGTTATTTATTCATTGGAATATTTGGGATTTGGTACTGTTTTTGCATTCTTTATATATTCTACGTATCATTTCTCTATCAAAGGAGTATCTAGCAAAAATTTTCTCCCATTTTGTAAATTGTATTTTCATGCTGTTTTTGCTCTGCTATGCAGAAGGTTTTTATTTAATGTAGTCTCATATTCCACATGTTGATTTTTGATATTATTTCCTGTTTTATTGAAGTGTTCAAGAATTGTTTGCCTGTGCCTGTGACTTCAAGTTTTTCTTCTATGGTTCCTCCCAGCAGTTGCATTGCTTCTGGTTTTGCATCAAAGTCTTTGATCCACGTTTATTGATATTAGAACAGGTTGAGACATAACGATACAGTTTCAGTGTTCTGCTTGTACACATTCAGATTGAAGAGACTAACCTATCTCCAACTTATGTTTTTGGTCCCTTTGTCAGCATTCAGACCAGATAGCTCTAGAGGCATAAGTTTGTTTCTGTCTTCAATTCTGTTACCCTGGTCTGCATGTTTGTTGTTTACCAGTACAATGTTGCTTTTGTTAATGTGGCTTCTTCGTAGTAAAACTTGAAATCAGTTGTGATTTCCCCGCATTTTTCTTCGTGGTCAGCTGTTATGACTATTCTAGGTCTTTCATACTTCAGTTTGAATTTTAGGATTGCTTTTTCTAGTTCTGTGAGAAACTAGTTGTTGGTATTTTGATAGATTACACTGAATTTGCAGATAGCTTTCAGTAATATATTGGTAATATTGGTTCTGCCAATTCATGAAAAAAGACGTCCTTTTACTGTTTAAATCTCTTTCATGTCATTTTTCAATGTTTTTTGTAATTTTCGTTACAGAACTTTTCAGTTGTTTTGGTTGTATTCATTACCAGGTTTTTATTACTTTTGAAGATATTTTGAATAGAATTGATTTCCTGATTTCTTTCTCAGTGGGCTCATTATTAGTGTACAGGAAAGGTATTAATTTTTGTTCCTTGATTTTAGATCCTGCCATGTTTTTTAATTCATTTGTCAAATCTAAGAATCACTTGGTTGTTTTTGTAAGTTCTTGTAAGTAAAGGACATTATCTACAAATAGGAATGATTTAACTTTTCCTTTTCCTATTTGTATCCCATTTATTATTTTTTCTTTTGCTTAATTTTCTTGCCTAAATTTTCAAGTACTATAATGAACAAAAGTGGTGAGAGGGACACTTTGTCTCATTTCTGAATCTAGAAAACATGGTATCAGTTTTTACCCATTCAGTAAGATACTGTCAGGTAAAACTTATATCAGTTTGAGGTCTTATCCTTCTTTGCTTGCATTCTTTGGATTTTTTTAATCATGAAGAGATGTTGAAGTTTTTCAAAGGTTTTTTGTTTGCTTGTTTGTTTCTACTGAGATGATCATATGATTTTTATTCCTTGGTTGTTTATATGATATGTTATATTTATTGGTTTATATTTGTTGAACCACTCTGTATTCCTGTATTCCTAATCTTTTCTATGAGTTGTTGAATTGTGTTTGCAAAAATGTTACTGAGAATTTTTGCTTCTAATTTCATTATGGATATTTGTCTGTAGTTTTTTGTTTGTTTGTTTGTTTTAAATATTTATAACCTAGTTTTGATATCATTGTAATGCTGGCTGGCTTCATTTGAAGCATTGGAATTATCCCTCTATCTTAGTTACTTTCTCATCACTGAGATTCAACACCTACCATTCATAACTTATAGGATGAAAGGTTTATTTTGGTTCAAAGTAAGGGAAATTTCAGTCCATTGTCAGCAGGCTCCAAGGCAGGAATGGCTTTGCAAAACAGCCTGGCAGGGGAAAGCTGCTCATGATATGATAGCCAGGAAGCACAGAGAGAAAGGAATCAAAGAGGGTAATATAACTTTTCTTTTCATGTTCCAATGACCCACCTCTTGCGATCAGACCCCACCTCTTAACAGGAAGTCAGCAATAGCCCCATAATCCCATCACCTAAACACGTGAAGCTTTGGGGCTATTTTAGATCTAAACCGTTACATCTGCTCTTTTTATTTCCTGGAAACATTTGAGGATCATTAGTGTTTATTTTTCTTTAAAAGTACAGTAAGATTAAACAATAAATCCTATGAGCCCTGGGTTTTATTTTTTGAGAGGTTTTTTAATCATTATTTTAACTTTCTGCCTATTATTGATCAGTTTAGATTGTTTTATGTCTCAGTGGTTCAATTTTGGTAAGACATATAAGTCTGGAAATTCATCTATTCTAGATTTTTCAATTTATTGAAATAAGACATTTCAAAATAGTCTCTAGTAATCATTGGAATTTCAGTAAATTCTATTGTAACTTCATTTTTTAAAAAAATATTGATTTGGGTCTTATTTCTCTTACTTTTAGTAAGTTTGGCTGGGGTTTCATAAATCTTGTTCACTTTTTTAAGAATCAACTCTTAAAAAGTGAAGTTTTCAGTCACTGTGGTTTGTGGAGTCTCTGTGGTTTCTTTTTGTGTTGATTTGTAGCTTTATTCCACTGTGATCTGATAGAATGCATGAGATTATTTCAAGCTTTTTGCTTATTAAGGCTTCCTTTATGACCTAAAATATGATGTATACTGTAATACATTTCACGAGCTTCTGGAAACAATGTGTATTATATTATTGTTGAATGAAACATTTTGTAGATTTTTTTAGACTATTACATTTATAGTGCAGTTGAATTTTGATGTTTCCTTGTTGATTTTTTGTTGGCTAGGTGACCCATTTGTTTGTAAGAGTTGAGTATAAAAATTATGCACTATGATTATATCAGACTCTATCTGGTCCTTAATGTCAAGGAGGTATTTTTCCTTTTATGAAATTGAGTGTGCTGATGTTTAGTGCATATACATTCATAATTATTAGATTTCTCTGTGGATTGCTCCATTTACCAATAAGTAGTAGCTTTCTTTGTCTCCCCTTACAAACTGTAATTTGAAAATCACTTTGTCACATATAAGTATAGCCATTCTTGCTTGCTTTCTAGCTTCTATTGCTTGCTGTATCATTTTCCATTCTTTCACTTTCAGTCTGTTTCTTTGAACATGAGCTGTGTTTCTTGCAGGAAATAGATAATTGAGTCTTACTTTTTGAGCAGCTTATGTCTTTCTTTTAGATAATTAAAATCACTTACATTAAGTATTATTATTAAAGTGTATGTATTCACTCCAGCCATTTTGTTTTTTCCCTAGCATTTGATTCATTTCTGACATTTTTTAAAAAAATTTACTTTCCCAATGAGATTTACTATTTCCTTTGGTTTTATAGTTGTGACTGTTTCCTTCCTTTGTGAATAGTATTGCACAGAATTCTTTATGGATTGCTGGCTTAGTGGTTATAAGTTTCTGTAGTTTCTCTTTTTCTTTTAATGTTTTTATTTACCTGCAATTTTGAAAGATAGCCTTGCAAGGTGCAATAATCTAGGTAAAAAAGAACCCTTTGGCTATATCGGTATAGTATGAGCTACAATGTCTATTGGATTCTTGGGGTTTATTGTACAGGCTCATCACATATTTACTGTAGGAATAGATGTGGATACATGAGCATACTTCATGTCCACTACAGTAATCATCACAATCTCTACTGGAGTAAAAGTCTTTAGTTGATTAACAACATTACACAGAGGAAATATTAAATGATCCCCAGCAACATTATGAGCTCTAGGGTTTATTTTTCTCTTCATTGTGGAAGGGCTTACAGGCATCATACTAGCTAATTTTTCACTAGATATTGTTTTACATGACACATATTATGTAGTTGCACACTTCCAGTATGTCCTATCCATGGGAGCTATATTTGCCATTACAGGAGGATTGGTTCACTGATTTCCACTATTTTCAGGTTACAACCTAAATTCAACATGGGCAAAAATTCATTTCTTCATTATATTTGTAGGAGTTAACCTAACTTTCTTTCCTCAACATTTCTTAGGACTATCTGGCATGCCACATTGATATTCGGATTACCCAGAGGCATACACATTATGAAACAACATCTCATCAATGGACTATTTCATCTCCTTAACAGCCATTATAGTAATAATCTTCATGGTCTGAGGAGCATTTGCTCCAAAATGAGGAGTTATAGATATTGAACCCGCCTCAATTAATCTAGAGTGACTACATCTGTCCTTCACTATACCACACATTTGAAGAACCCACATTCATCAAAGCCTATAAACAAGAAAGGAAGGAATTGAACCTCCTAAAACTGGTTTAAAGCCAGTCCCATAACCTCCACGACTTTCTTAACTAGAAAGATATTTTTTTATTTTAAAAAAGCAAAAGAAATAAAAGATAGAATTCATACAGAATTTCAAAAAAAACAGTAAGAAATCAATACTAGTCTATATATTATATATTGTTGTCTTAGAAGTTGTTCAAGTTACAAGATCTGGGCACAAAAAATGATCAGACAATCAAACAATGACAACACAAACTATTCTTTCTGATGAAGTAACAGAGAATTAGTAGGATAGTTCTCTATCTTGCATACCTATACATACATACAGTTATCATGCATATTTACAAACATATAATCTTTTCCTTTCTTCCATTTCTTCTTTCCCCTATCCCAACTGTTCTTTAATTTTGAGCACTTTCTTTCCCTTTCCTTATTAAATTATCTATTGTACATTTTAGATCTTATTACTCTTTCAGATTTTTTAATTGTTATTTATTTTTTCCACTAGGAAGACAATATGATATTATAAATGTGCCTGATTTATTTCACTTATGAGTATAGTCTCAAGTTGCCTCCATTTACCTATAAAAGCCTTAAGATCATCCTGTTTCATAGCTGAGTAGTATTCCATTGTATAAAAATACCATATCTTTTTCATGCATTCTGAGGTTGATGGGCATTTTGGTTGTTTCCAAGATTTAGCTGTTACAAATTGTGCTGCTATAAACATGGATGCAAATATATCGCTGTGACATGACACTTCCAATTTTCCTCGGAAAATACCCAGAAGGGGACTAGTTGTATTGAAAGGGATTTCCAATCCTAGTTTTTTGAGGAATCTCCACATTGATTTTCACAGTGGTCGCACCAGTCAACACTCCCACCAACAGTAAAGGAGTGTTCATTTTTCCCGCAGCCCTGCCAGCATTTCTTATCAGTTGATTTCTTGAAGGCAGTCATTCTTTCTGGAGTGAGATGGAATCTCAGTGTTGTTTTAATTTGCATTTCTCGAATGACCAGTGATGTTGAGCATTTCTTCATGTATTTATTTGCCATTTGTATTTCTTCATCTGAGAAGTGTGTGTTCATCTCAGATGCTCATTTTTGGATTGGGTCTTTCAATTTGGGGGGCCTGATGCTTTTCAATTATTTGTATGTTCAGGATGTAAGTACTTTGAGGGACAGTTGGCTAAAATTGTTTGTGTATAGGAATGCTACTGATTTTTGAGTGTTGGCTTTGTATCCAGCTATACTTCTGAATTTGTTTATTAACTGTAGTAGCCTTTTGATAGAGTTTTTAGGGTCTTCTATGTAGAGTATCATGTCATCTGCAAATAAATGATTATTTAACTTCTTCCTTTCCTATTCTTATACTCTCTCTTGTCTGATTGCTCTGCTAGTTTTTCCAGAATTATATTGAATATGAGTGGTGATAGTGAACTTCCTTGTCTTGTTCCTAATTTTAGAGTAAAAGCTTTCAGTTTTTGTGCATTTAGTATAATGTTGGCTTTTGGTTTATCAGACTGAGGTAGATACCATCTATTCCAAGTTTCTGAAAGGTTTTTATCATGAACAAGTGATGAACTTTATCAAAATACTCTCAACTGCTTTTGCTAATCCAGAAAAGGAATGGGGAATATTAATGTAAGATAAACTGGGGAAAAAGAGTAAGATAGTTTTGAACATAGAATTCATACATAAGAATAGAAGGAAAAGATTAAGAGATTTGAAGGTCATTAAAGAAGGAAAAACAGAGGAAAAGAGTAAAGAAATCTAATTTGAAACAGAAAGACCATTTAGGATATTGAATCCAATTACAGACACTCTTTATTTAACAATGAATGTAGCTTATTTTCCTCCAGTATCAGACATCAAAATTATATAAAGTTTAAAGACATTTGTTTTTTCATACACGCTGTTTTTATTTGCAGAATGTGCGTAGTGAATATGCCTAACATATATTAGGGTACAGGTGTCCTAATTTCATAACCAAGTTAACCTCCCATGACTAGATAGTTAAATGAATTGGTCACTAAATAATGATTTCTATATAGAATGTACATTATAATATTCAGAACAAAGAAATGGTCAAAGGAAACTCCAACTTGATGACTTTGCTTTTATCTGCATAACTCTTAGATGCAGTACTATATTGTATAACAAAACATAAGTCTACAGTACTGTACACTAAAATCAGCAAAAATCACAGTACTGTATAAATAAGGTGTATTGTAAAAAAAAGATATTGAGGCTCTATCAACAAGACATACAGAACTGTACCAAAAAATAAGAAAATAGAGCATAAGTCTGTAAGTCTGAACAGCACACCTTGGTCATGAGTCCAAATGGTCATTAAAATACATAGGTCATTAAGTAAAGTATAGCAATTAGAAGAGACACAAAGTTAGAAAACCCTATGAAACAATCTTTGGGGTGGGAGACTGAAGAAACAGAAAAAGAAGACTCTGTAGAAGCAAAATCAATAACTAACATTCATACATGATTATGTACTCACATACACACACCCAAAACAAAATGAAACAAATGAGCAAGTAGTTTTAGTATTCTTCCTTGTAGGAGATATTTATATGGAAGACATTTAATTCTCATCATAATTTTATTATGGGATGCTTCTTGATGAAAAGCCTTCTTATGTCCAAAGTTCTTCAAATGTACTAATGGAAGAAGGCATTTATTGCTGTTAGAGAGTGAATTCTACCTCTCAGTGGTTATAGAAGGGTTTTGTGATGGGACTGTCAGTGGTAAAATGGGCAAATAACAGCTCACTCAATCCCTTTTACGCTGGGAATTGAGGAGGACAGAAACATCTGGCCTGTCCCCAAAGTCACTTTAATTGGTATCTTCCAAAGGCATGGTCAGGTTGTAATTCAAAGTTCTGTAGTTTACGAGTCAATGCTCCTGGAGGAATAGTTGGGCAGAACCTACACTGAACAAAATTCATTCTGAAAAGTGTGTGGGTGTGCCAGATCTGAACTATGGTAGGAGGCTGTAGAAGACTGGAACCACAGTACTTTTCCAGACTTAGACTGACTTCCTCTAAAAAGCTCCAGAGTGACTGAAATTCCCTCCTGTCCTAATGTTCCAACAGCTACAGTTTTCTGATTCCTCTATTTTTGTTTGTTTGTTCATTGGCCATTTTTTGTAACGGGTTGGATGTACTCACCATCTATTGATTTTGCATCACGTGCTCCTCTAGGACTTTCTTAGCCTACAGTTTGGTCACCCATGAAACATGTCCTCAAGTGCTTCCCCAAATTCCATAATTTTAGCTTCTATCAAGATCAGCATTCTCGTAGATCCAAGTTAACTATCTGGACAAGCACCACTGCTTCCCTGGAAAGGAGTTATGTTGCAACCCAAAAATAAAACAAATGTTGGTTTTTGCTCTCTTGCACAAATAACAGAGGGAAACACATTTTAAAAATTAGTCCATAGTCTGTGCAAATGTTTTTATTCCATTGGCTCTTTGTTTTGTCCCCACTGATTTCAGCATAATTTTATTGTTTTTGTTGGCTGTGTTTACTATATATATTTTCAGTCTTTCAGATTTGATTATTATATCTTTGATCATTGTATGTTTCCTTTTCCACAAAGACAAATCTGTCAAACATTAGTGTCATGGTTTGCCTCTGGATGTCCCCTCAAGGCCTCATGCAGTCATGTATGGCAGACCTTTCAAAGGTGTCTGAGTCTAGCATTTGAGGTTTGTGCATTGTCTAGGGCTGGGATTGGCAGTGCAAGTGCTGCACCTATCTTATCGTGGGTAACCAGCATACAATATAAGGGGGAAAAAGAATTGTGATTTTCCCTTTTGCCCTTTTGCTCTTCTCACTTGTGGCTGCCATGAATAGTTGCCCCTTAGCCATACCACCCTGTACCACTGTGCCTCACCCTACCTTGGAGTTAACTTGGTATGAATTGAAACCTCCAAAAACTGTAAGATAAATAAACCTTTCCTTCCTTCATTCTGGGAGTCAAGTATTTTGACTCAGCAATGATATAAAAATAAACAAGACAGTATCTGGTACCAGTGGAGTGGGGTCATTGCTGTGACTATACCTGACCATGTGGTTCAAAAGCCTTTGGGAATGGCTTGTGGGAAGAGTTTAGAAAGGTTCAAAGATGTTGTGTGAAAGCATAGAGCTGGAACAGCTTAGGCTGTTCTATATGGAAGATTCTGATCAGACTCAGAAGGCCAGAAAACCAGTAAAGACCAGGCTCAGGAGGTTTCTGCTGGAAAGAAGGACTGCCTTGGTTGTTAGACTACAGACCATGTATGTTATGGCTTGGTAGAAAGTTTGTCTGCATTTTGCTCATATACAGAGACTTTGCCTGAGACTGAGATTAAGGATGGTGGACTAATTAATCTGGCAGAAGAAATTTCAAGGCAATCAAATGTTGTAGTGGCATGACTATGGTTGGGGACTTTTTGCCAGATTTATGTTGCAAATCAAGAGTAGAGAGCCCTACAGGATGATTTAAAATGTTGTGAGTTTGGTCAGGGAAAAAAGCTCCAGTAGAGCTGTGGAATCTTTATTGTTGCTCCAGTAGAGCTGAGATCTTTATTGTTGAAAAGGAATAGTAGAATATAAAATACAGCCTTAGGGCATCATGAGCAGCAGAGGGTCCCCAAGCTTTGCAGCTTCAAAACTGCAAAAGTGAAAGACTTTTCTTTGAGGAGAAAGCTGCAGAGCACTATGTTCTAGAGTGGCAGCAGCAGCTGCACCAACTTCCAAAATGGTTGTGGCATAAGAAATTTGTTGGACAGAATCGGGTTCAGAGTGCTCAGTGATCCAGGCGCACGACCTCTGCAACCAAGAGAAAGGAAAACCTGGATAATGCTCCAACTGGCAGCAGATCTTGGCATCATCCGTGTGGCGTCATCCACGGTGGGTTTAGATGCATACAGAATATAAGAGTTCTGAGGTTAAAAAGCCTTCCATCATGATTTCAGGAGGCCTGAGAGACCAGACAGTGTGACCTTGAGAAGGCAGTATGTGAAGTTGCAAGTGTGAAGCTAAAGATGCAATGGAGAACCCAGAAGTTTGGAAAAGCCAGGAGCATGGATTATCTAAGGAAATCTGCAAGGAGAGAGCAAAGTCAGTCAAAGAAAGAAGCTGTGGGAGCTACAACCACCAGAAGTGCTGTAGGGGTGGATTCATTCAAGCCTTTTTTAGGTCACAACTAGATTGCTTTAGATGCTGAATGTGGAACTCCAGGACTTAATGCTTACCCTGCTGGATTTTGTGCTCCCTTTGGTCCCATTCCTTCGTACTGCCTTGTTTATACCCTTGGGAATGGTAATGTTTATCTTGTACTATTGAATATTGGGAGTGTTTAACTTTGTTTTCATTTGTACAGGGAGTTACAACTAAGAGTTTGCCTTAGATCTCAAGGAGTCCTGTTGAAACTGTTAGGACTTGGCAACTCTTACAGATAGACTAAATGCCTTTCCCAGTAAGGGATGTACATGAGTCTTTGAGGGGCCAGGGGCGGAATGTTATTGTTTTCCTCTGGATGTCCCTGGAAAGCCTCATGTGGTTTTAAGGGCAGACTTTTTGAAGGTGGCTGAATTTAGAATTTGTGATTGGTTCATTGTTTCGTGCTGGGATTGGTGGTATAAGTGCTGTACCTGCCCTATGGCAGGTAGCCAGCATACAATATAAGGGAGGGAAAAAGGTTGCTTCTCCTTTTTTCCCTTTTGCTCTTATCACTTGTCACAGCCATGAGTGGTTGCCCCTTAGCCATGTTACTCTGCTTTGGAGCTAGCTGAGTATGGACTGAAACCTCCAAAAACTGTAAGCTAAATAAACCTTTCCTTTCTTCATTTTGGGTATCAGGTATTTTGTATCGGCAATGAGAGAAAAGTAAACAACACAATTAGTTTAATGGTTTTTGAGCTTTGTGTATTTAGGGTTAGGATTTCTCAAATTTCAAGATTATCAAATTACTCTCGACCTGTTACTGTGCACCAAACTTTAATCCCAGAATTTAAGAGATAAAGGCAGAAGAATTCCAAATTCAACTCGCATGTCTGTAGGCAACTTAGAAACATCTTGACCCAAAATTGGAAAACAAGTAAAAATAAAAAGATCTTGGGATATAACTCAATGTAATGAAGGCTCCAATTTCCACATGCATTAGCAGGAAAAAAACATTTTTCACAAGCATCTGAAATTTTTTAAAAGTATGTTAAATAACATTATTTCACATTATCCTTTCTGAAACAACTAAATACTGTATATGAAAAGAATATACACAGAGTAAAAGATATCGTCTTCAAAGAAATCAGCAAATATTTACCCCTTATAACTTCAAACTGTTCAGGATAAATTCCAAATACATAGAAAGTGATAACATTAAAAGAAAGAGATAAAGATAAGTATATCCACAGGCTACATAGAGCACATTCCAAAGGATTTACTTTAGTTCTGTAGGCTAAACTAATGATGTCTTTTTTTTTTTTTTTTTTTTTTTTTTTTTTTTTTTGCGGCACCGGGGATTGAACTCACAGCCTCGCGCCTGCCAGGGTAGGCGCTTAAGCCACTGAGCCAAACTCCCAGCCCTGGTTTTTTGAGGCAGGGTCGCACTATGTAGCTCAGGCCGGCCTTGCGCTGTGTTGTAGCCCAAGCCGGCCTCGAACTCACAACGCTCCGCCTACCTCAGCCTCCCGAGTGCTGGGATTAAAGGCGTGCGCCACCACGCCCGGCTAACTAATGATGTCTTAATTGAAGCAGTAGCATCTGAAAGCATGCATGTATGTGAAAACCCAAGGGACCCATTCTGCATTGGTGATTGGCAGAGACAAGAAAACATGTTAAATTACTTAGACAGCAGTCACTGCAAAATAGCAGAATTAATTATGGCAAATTAGAAGAAAAACTGAATTCAACTGTTTTTGTTGCTACTTGTGACATTTGCCTCTAGGGAAATGCATACTGAGGTAATGCTTGCATTTAATAAATCCTCTGACAGATGGGTTCTATAATATGATATTCCTTCTACATATCTGAAAGGTGGGACTACTGAATATTGATGCATTGCAGACAATGATAGAATCAGAGAGAGCAAGTTGGTCAGGCTGCTCAAATTCAAAAATTAGAAGTTATAGTAAATGCAAAAGAATGGGAATAATATAAATTTAATCTAAAATGAAATGATGTTACAAATGTTAAAGGTAGCATAAAATTTTTAGAATAATTGTGGTAGAGTACAGGATAACTAAAATAAAAAATGCAAAAGAAATAGAAAACAAGGGAACTTCTTTGAGAAAGAGTAAAAAAGGTTGATATAATATCCTCATCACATGAGTATTATCTGTTTATACATTCCCAAAAAGAATTTAGATAGCGTTGAAATTATTAATTCTAACAACATCTGCTGAAACTATATATATATATATATATATATATATATATATATATATATATATAAATAATTTTCCCTAGGATTTCTAACAATCTTTTTTAAGGAATAGATACAGTCACCTCAAAAAGACCCCACCTGTGAGCACACGGAACTTTGAGGGGTCATCTAAATACAAGCCATAACACTAGGTATTTATAATGTTGTCATGCCTTTATTGCTTAACCTTCAAGTGCTTAAAACAGTAAGTTTCTAATTTATTTCTTCTCTAAAATCTACAAGTCAACTAAACTTATCTAATACTGCATCAACTTAAAATCACCCTCTGACTTTTTAACTGCCTACCTTTTCCACAATATTTAAAAGAAGTTTCTTTTTCAGAAAATCTAAAATATTTGTTCTTAATACCAGTGTAGATTTCTAAATCTCTGATGTCCAAAACTGTGAAATCCACTGAGACACTATAAAAAATGGTATAGAGCACAGGATATGGACATGAACAATAGGGATAGAATTTTGAATTATCAGTATATTGGTAATATTGTAAAATGCAAGTGTTGATAAAAATTCTAGATTTCTCATCTACAAATTATCATGGATGTGTGGAATAATCAAGGATACATCAAGATAAATGGATGTTTTTGATAAGTCCCAAAATAATAAACTATGATATTAAAAAGAAAAAAATTACATTCTTAAATATCAAAGATTTTTAAAGAGGTATTTACTGTTAATATGTAAAGATTCAATTATTTCAATTATTTAATTATTTTTCCTTTAATTTTCTTTTGACGTTACAAAAAGTGTTACTCTCTCAGATGTATTTCCTAGCATAACTATGCCCAAATCTCCTTCTTGGTATTGTTATTTTAAAATTGAAATTACTGTTGGAGAGAAAAGGTACATGTTCAAGATTACGAGGCAATACCAAAATATATTCTAATTAGTGGATCATTCACTACTGGTTATATATCTCTGAATATCCAAGAGATTTTACTTCATTGAAGTCTTATCAAACATGGCATTATCAGAATGTAGTTCTTGTTAATCTGTTGGTCTTGGATTTTTATCTTTCTTTCTTTTACTTTCTTCTTTTTTTGTTTGTTTGTTTTTCTGGTTTGTTGTTGTTGTTGTTGTTTTGAGACAGGTTCTCCTTATGCAGTTCAGGCTGATCTTCAACTCACTTTATAGCCCAAGCTGGTCTTGAACTCATGGCAATCCTCTTGACTCACCTTTCTGAGTGCTAGGATTACAGGGATGCACCACCATGCCTGGTTGGGATTTTTATCTTTGAATGGTTTCCAATTCCATTTTTCTTACTAGTATTGATTATGAACACTTACTCATATATTAAATCCATATGCTTATGTAATAATCATTTACTTCACCTGTGATATTTGTCTCCATTATTTTATTGTTTTAAATTTCTTATTCATTGATAAATTCACTTTTTATATTCTAAACATGGTTTCTTTGTTGTAGTTACATGTTGAAAATGTGTTATCCCACTTCCTAGTTCATTATTCAGTATCCTTAAGTATTTTATTAAATCTGCACAATTGTAATGTATTTAATTTACCAATATTTTTCTTTATGATTTTTGGTTGTTTTGTGCTTTACTTTCTATGTCAATATAACACAATATTTCCCATATAGTTTTCTACATATTTATAATTTTAGATTTACTTATACATATTTAGAGTTAATAATATTGATTTTTACATAAAGCCTGAAATAGGGTCTTGATTTCACTTGCATTTCCATCAAGATATGAAGAGTTCCAATATAAATTATTAGTTTTTCTTTGATGATCTATCAAATCATAGTGATCACCATAATAGTGTAAGTCTGTCTCTGTGTAATCAGTTTTTATCCATTAGTGAAAGTCTCTAAGCCTGGGCTAGTGTCACACTGTCTCTTTTACAGTTTTATAAAAGATAATAAAAACTAGTGAGGAAATTTTATTTCCATTTTATTTTGGCTATAAATAGTCCCCATAAACTTCAGGATTTTTATTAAATTACACTGAAAGTATACTAAATTTCAGAGTAGAAATATATCCCTAGGATGTTAAATTAATATATGACCAAGGGATATTCATTTATTGACATGTTAGTAAATATATTTTTATAACATTTTCATTATTTTCCGTGAAATTTTATACATTTTTATTAGAAAAGTTGCCAGCACTTTATATTCTTATGCTATTTTAAATGCATACTTTATATTTAAATTTATATTATAAGTGTTTTATTTTCATATATAAATAACATGATCTTTACAGGTAGTAATATTAGGGTAGTCAACTTTCCGGTTCATTTTTATTGATTAGTATATTTTTAAACTAATATATTTTATTTTTAGGACAAATTTAAAATTACAGAAAAAATTGAGCAAATAGAATGTTTCTGTATACACACAATTTCCTCATTGATAACACCTTGTATTATGGGGGCATCTGTCAAATTAATGAACCAATAGTCAATGAACAAATCCTTGATTAGCCATTTAATGGTTTACATCAATCCTCTTTGTGTAGTACAGCTTTATTGCTTTTGCCAAATGCCTATTTTCATGAATCTGCTGCTACAGTATGATGTACAATAGTTTCACCTTCCTAAAATTCTTTGTGTCTCACCTGATTTTTTTCTCCTCTTTCCTAAAATTTGGCAACCACTGATCTCTGCTATCTATAACTGTGCTTTTCAAGGTGCTACCATTGTGGGAATCACACAGAATTCAACATTTTAGACTAACTTCTTTCACAAAGTAATAAATATATAACATTCCTCCATCACTTTTGAGAACTGATAACTAATCTTTTTAAATTACTGAGTAACATGCCATTGTATAAATATACTATTGCTTATTGGTTTCCTTTAAATACCATCTTGATTGCTTCTAGATTTATATGATTATAAATATTTATATACTACAAGTTTTTATTTCAGGTAGTTAAGTACTTAGGACTGCACTTGCCAAATCATATGGTTACACATTGTATATTTTTTCAGAAATTGCAAAAATCTTCCTTCCAAAGTGGCTGTATATTTTGCTTTCTAGCCTCAATGAATGCATGAGAGTTCTTAGTGTACATTTTCACCACCATTTGATACTATCAGTAATTTGAGGCTTTTATTTTATTTTTGTTGTACTGGGGATCAAATATTGTCTTATTCATGCTAGGGAAATGTTCTACCACTGACATAATACCAGCCCAGTATTTGGATTTTAGCCATTTGAATACATATACAGCAGTGTCTTATGGTTGTTTGTTTATGGTATTAGTGATTATTCCCAAAGCCTGCATCCCAGGCCTATTTTATGTATTTATCTTTTATTATTTTGAGACAGGGTCTTATTAAGTTTCTCAGTTCTCCAGGTTGGGCTCAAACTTGCAATCCTCCTACCTCAGCCTCCCCAAGGGCTGGGATCACACTCAGTACCCAGGTATGGTTTTTTAAACTTGACATACAATATTGAACATCTTCTCATATGCTTATTTGTCTTCTGTGTATTCTCTTGAATGTAGTGTCTTTTCAGTAAATTTGTCCAAATGAAAATTTCTTTTCATATTTTTCAGTTTTAGGAGTTTTTGTATATTTTCCATACAAGTCATTTATCGAATTTTAGGTTGGGCAAATCTTTTACTCTAGTGTTGCATTTTATCTGTTCATTCTCTACAGTGTTATTTGCAAAGCAGATATTTTAAGTTGTATTTTGTCCTATACTCCATTTTGATTTAAGTTTTGTGAAACATGTACTATGTATGTGTATATATGCTCCAGCAGCACCATTTGCTGAAAAGAATATCATTTATTCATTGACTTGTTCAGCTGTTTTAAATTTCTGATCTGCTTATTTTAACATCTGTGTTGAGGGAGAGGAGCCTTGTTCTGATCCTTGCCTTGAACTGTCTTTTTATTCATTTTAGCCTATTTTACAATCATACTTTTTGGTGAAAACTAAATGCAATGTATTGGACAATATGAATGAGATAATTTGAATTTTGTTGGAAAATTTTAAGATAATTGACTAGGAGCTGGGCTGTGTTTAACATCTGCTGTAGTTGTAGGTACCAGAACTTTAAATTTACTCTAACTTCCTCGTTTTTTTTTTTATCAACAAGCATCTTTGAGTTTTTCTAAAGACTCATTAAATAGATACTTAGTATCATGCTATGCTTTTGTTTATGCTTCATTGCTTTTATCTCAGACAATAAACTAATTATTTAATGTTGTAATTTTAATAAGCAAAAAATAAGTCTGAAACATTTCTGGTTCTATTTTTGACATGTAGTATGTGTGGAAGAGATCATTACTATTCTCGCAACAATGACAAAACTGAAAGTCAAGTAATTTTCTTAGATCCAACCAAAAATGGAAGCAGTAGAAAAAAAATGCCATACCAAAGTTTGAGAGATAGGGAAATACAGAGACTACAGGACAAAATTAGTTTAATTGAAACAAAACCACCAGAGTTAGTAATTGGTACAGATGTATGAAAGGTAAGTTTGGAGAATCCTGGGAGGCTGAGTGTGACTGAAGAATTGGAAGCCCTTAGAAATTCTGTCAAGAATTTCTCTACCAAATTCTCTTGGTGAAGATCAGAAAAACTGTTTTTTTCCCAAGCAAGTAAAAAATATCCATGTTGAAGTACACAGAGAATCTTCTCCATTTTTAAGAGAATACTTGGTGTCCTTTTTTTCACATAATAGGAGAAGAAACCAAGGTGCTGAAATATTTTCAGTAGATGGTTGGTATTTATTTTGGGAACTGTGTAAATTTATGTGATGGATTAAAGATATACAGACATAAGAAAATCATAGATGGAAAGAATATAGAGGTATAATAGGACCAAGAAGTGTGTATGGGACCAAAAGGCAGAAAATAAAGCAGCAAAAAATAGGCAAGCCAGGAAACAGATAGTTGATTAGCTCTAATACATTCATATTATTACAGTAAGATCATAAGATCAGACAGGTATTGTTTTATTTTGAAGAAAGGGTTAGTAAACACTTGAAATAAGGTGGAATCACATATAATAATCTTTATATGATTAAAGTGTATAACTTTTTGGGGGTTGTACTCACCTGTAAAATCATATTTATCATTTCCAAAGTTTTCCTTGAGACTCTTTCCAACTTCTCCTTCTCACCTCTCCTGACCGTATGACTCCCCAGTTAATCACTGATCTGTTTTCTATCATTATAAATTGACTTGCATTTTCTAGAGGTTTATGTAAATGAAGTCAATTTGTATGTTCTCTTTACCATCTGTCTTCTTTTACTTGGCATAATCACCTTCAGATTCATCTATGGTGTTGCATGAATCAATAGTTCACCTTCTTTCAGTATGAAGTAATATCCCATGATAGTCATATAGCAAAATTTGATTATCTGTTTGCTTGTTGACAAGGTCCTAGAATGCCATGTTTTATTTCGAACCAAAATTTGAATTTCTCCTATGACCAGACCCTAGGATAATGACTAAGGTAGTGTAGTAGAAAAGATGAGCAACACTTTTGACCTCTAAAACTTAAAGTTATACTCTTTAAAGAAAAATATGACCATATTAAGACCTATGTGCAAATATTCATAGCTGCAAATATTCATAGTATAAAGTTGTAATCAACATTATGCTCTGTGAATGAGGAGGTGAATGACTGAATCATGTTTACACTGACATTTTAAAGAAGCAGACTAATTTTAAATTAATTATATTATTTTCCATTCTCTACAGTAGCCTAGGAGAATAAGAGTTCTGATACACTCATTAAATTTTGGTATGGCCAATAATTTTAATTTTAGCCATTCTGATAGGCATGTGGTGTCTTGTACTTTTCATTTACATTTGCCTAATGACTAATGAAGTTTAATACCTTTCCATGATTTGCCATCTGCAAATATTCTTTGTTAGGCAATTGATCTCTTTTACTGTGAATTCTAGTATCTGTGCTAAATATGTGCCAGTATTTATGCATTAATTTTTCTCTCAACAATGAGTTGTATTTTCTGTTTTGTCTGATCATTTTTAATGGGTGTCAGGGTATATATTTTACCTTGTTAAGTGTTGAGTACTTTTGTATTCATATAAATATGGCTGAGTTTTTTAGAGGAAGAGTTTAATCCTTTAGGATCTTGCTTTTGTATTTGTTAAATTGATTTCAAGCAATGCTCATTCTAGAGTTAAGTATTCTTACTACTGAGGAAAGATTGCTAGGTTAATATTTTCATGAATTAGTTAACCTTGTATTTATATATGCACATAAAAGTTATAATCATATTGAAATGTCTTCTGAACTCATTCAGTAACACTGAGCACTAAAATTGTTCTGGGGAAGGAGAAGGAATTATTTTTTAATTATCCCTTAGTTTTGGACATTTTACTGGAAAGTTAATTGCCCTGATTTTTAATATATTCACAAAATAATTATATCTGTCCAAGTACTCCTAAGTGGTAAATTCAAGGAATCCAACATTACTGCAAACAGTCAACTATATTCATAGAGATGTCTAGGGTGTGTGAACAGGGACTTTGGCAGATTTCTGACTTCCAGTCTATCAAAATGCAAATCAGTGAAACAAAAGAAAAAATATGACTACTAACTAAATATGGAAGAAAACATATGCTAAAACCCAGAGGAACTTTAATTATAACAATTATGAGGAAAAGTTAAACTAGTAACCCTATGTTCCATCTCCTGATAGAAAACAGTATAATTAGTTTCAAAAAACATGGAAAAAAACTTTTCAATGAATCCACTGTTCCTAGCATTCTGAGACATATAGGCTTTTCTAACCTGAGAAATAAACATCAGTTCTCCACCTGCACAGAAGTTCTGAAATCAGCTAGTTGCAATAATAACCTAGGCATCTCACTTTCTAATCTATGTTCCCTTATGTTGCATCATCCTTCTCTTTCAAAATCTTAATAGAGATTTTTGCTCTCCAGACATTACTGAACACAGAAGTCTGAGGACATTGACCCATGAGGTCATGGGACAGGGAAATCATGAAAACCAAAATCTTATAAACTGTATCATTGACAAGAAGATTTACAGATGTGTCTTATCAAAACTAAAGGTGAGAATCTTGAGTCCACTTACAAAATGTCTACATTTACATCTCATTGTCACTTAGAAAATACATTTTGTCTTTTTGAGGCAGAGTCTCACTATGCCCTTCAGGCTGGCCTTGAGCTCACTTTGTAGCCCAGTCTGGTCTTGAACTCGTAATGGTCCTCCTGGCTCAGCCTCCTGATTGCTGGGATTACAGCTGTGCGCCACCATACCCAGCTAGAAAATACATTTTTGAAAGCGCTCCTTAACTTTTCTGTGTCAGCATCTTCATTTAATAATAATGCATTAAGAATGTAAAATTTAGCCTGGCATGGTGGCGCACGCCTTTAATCCCAGCACTCGGGAGGCTGAGGTAGGCGGAGCATTGTGAGTTCGAGGCCAGCTTGGGCTACAATGCGAGCACAAGGCCAGCCTGAGCTACATAGTGCGACCCTGCCTCAGAAAACTAGGGCCGGGAGTTTGGCTCAAGTGGCTTAACCGTTTGTCTGGCAGGCGCAAGGTTGTGAGTTTAATCCCCAGTGCCGGAAAAAAAAAAAAAAAAGAATGTAAAATTTAGCACAGGAAGTCATATATAGTAAATGTTAAGTGAGTATTAGTTATAGTCATTGTCATCCTCAAAAAATCAACATAAACATCATGATCACTTTTAGATTATGATACAGAACAAAAATAGTAGCATGAATTTGGTGTAATGATACAAGAAGCATGATTCACTCTGAAACAGAAAAATAGGTTCCAAACCTGACCTAAGAACACAGATTATACAATTACAATTTGTTTTCTGTATTTTCTCAAAACTGATAATTATTGTGCATAGAACAAATGTCTCCTCCACAAAGGTATACCAAACAATTACATCAAGAAATTTAGGCAATTTTAAGAACTATTCTTCATTAAAATGCTGAGTAAATTGAAAATAGAACATTTTCATCATTTGATAAGAAATATCTGTCTCCCTGAAATGTAGTAGGAAATATAACATTTACCAGAGAAGCATTGATGCTATCTCCTTAACCCTAGAATAAACAGAAATGAGACGAATAAATAAGAGCTGTAGCTGAAAAGAGAAATGTTACCATTATTTTTCAATAAGAATTTATTTTTCTTAAAAACCTAAAATTTCTGCTGAAAAGCTCCTGTAATTAAAGAGGGACATAAACAGTATGCTGACTTAGGCCGAAATGAATCTCTGATGTATATAATTATGAAAATAAAACTGCTTAACTGAAAGAATATATAGACTAATTTTTCTTAAGATGAGGAAATACACCCTAAACATCACATTTAAGGGAAAAGTCACCAAGAATTTGATTCAAATACTTTATTGCATTACATTTTTTTAAAAAAATGGTAACATAAAACATAAAAAAATGGTAAATCACAAAATGGAAGTAATAATTGAAAAACATTTTGCATAAAAACAGTTAAAGTATTTAGTGATTGTGGAGTTAATACAAATTCATCCCTTTCTGTTGGTAGGAAAAGCATGACTTTATAGTTTATAAAGAAAAAAGTACAGTTCGTGCATATATTAAAATATAATCAGAGTAGTGAAAATTGGAATAAGATTTTAATTCTTACGTAGGATATTTGCAAACGCAACCTAAAATGTACAAATTAATCATGAAAACTTACTATTAGCACAATACACTTACATATTGTAACTGATATTTATAAAGCAGTTACTATATTAAGTCTTTAAGCAGATTAATATAAATTGCATTGCTTCATTAAATATTTACAACAGTCTTATGAAGTATTTATTTGCATTTCCTTAAAAAGGTAAAAAATGCATAGAGCAATTAAAAGACTTATTATTCATTTATAAAATTGGATGCACACTAAATATTGAACTAATATTAAGTCATACTTTAAGAGTTTAATAAATTATATAAGAGTCAATCATCAATGTGTTTATAGGCATTTTGTTTATCAATTTGTGACAAACATGGGGCATATTTAAAAGAACGTGATGCAAGAAAGTGAGGAATTAATGAGCACAAAAGTCAGAGTAATACTTATCCCTAAGGGTTAAATGGAATTTAAAATTTTCTATTTAAATTGAGCATTTATTTTAGGCTCTTCATCTTATCATTGTTTTTCTACTTTTAATTTTTTTATTGTTTACTGATAGCTAATATTCACACATTTAGAATACCATGTATTGTCTCTCTTTCTCTTTCCCTCTATATATAGTCTCTCTATATATGTGTGTGTTTCTACATATGCACAAATATGTATATGCATTGTGTTATCTTTAAATCTGGTAAAATTAGAAATCTCCTTGAACATTTAAGGATTAGTGTGAAATTATCTGAAATACTTTGTTGTAGCTTTTTAAAAATATCAACATAACATTATCATAATCTCTAGTCACCTAGTTCTACTGTAATACAGCAGAATATCTAACTGCAACTTACTATGTATTAATCAATATTTTCCTAACCCTTCCTCACTCTCACCGTTCCTAGTCCTTGATAAACACCATTTTATTATCAATGATTTTACAAACAACATTTTTTAAATGCCACATGACAGTAAGATCACATATTGTCTGTCTTTTTGCAACCAGCAGATTTCTTTTAACATAACAACTTCTAGTTCCATGCATGTTGTTAAAAATCGTAGAATTTTATCCTGTTTTACAACTGAATAGTATTCTGTTGTGTATTCCACATTTGCTTTATCTATTCATCAGCTGATGAACTCTTACTTTGTTCCCATTTTTGACTGCCATGAAAAGTACTGCAATGAATTTGAAAGTGCTGATGTTTCCTCACATAATGATTTCATTTTCTTTGGATGTATACCCATGCTAATTCCCGCATGGTAGTTCTAATTTTACTTTTCTCAGGAATCTCTACACTGTTTTCTACAATGCTGTCATCCCCACCAAAAGTGCTCAAAGGTACAATTTTCTCCATACCATCACCTCTTTTCTTTTCTGTTTTTGTTTGTTTGTTTGTTTTTCCATGTTAGTTACTTAGATATTTGATGAAATTTAGCAACTGAAGTCACGTGAGTCCTGTGCTTTTCTTTGGTGGGAGGCTTTTTATTATTGATTCAATCTTATTATTGCTACTGGTCTGTTCAGGTTTTCTATTTCTTTTATGATTCAGTCATGGTGAAGTATATGTCTCTGTTTAATTATTGGTATTTACACTTTTGTTTGTTATAAATATATATATAAATATTAATGTGAATTTATTTCATGCTTCATAAAACATAAAAACATGTGACATGAATTCAGAGTTTAATATAATAAATATATACATATTTTCAAAACTACTCAGAGTCAAAAATTTAACTGGATTATTTTTCATTGTCACACTACAGTGTTTTTCAATTTTCTATGACTCAATGCATTTATATTTAATGTATCAGCATTCTAAGTCTGATCACTCACCTGTCATTAAAAAAAAGTTACCTAACAGCCACAAATAACTGAAAATCAAACCAAAGAAGATGAACCTAAAATCTAAAAGAAATGGTGAGGTCAAAGCAATAGGATGACGCTGGAAACTGCATTTGAACTAAGAGCACTTAATGCAAAAGGAAACTGACTTTTGTACAGAAAAGAAAAAGGACAAAGCCCAAGACCTACTAATGTTGGGGAGATCCTCTGATGGACAAATAGCTATGTTGTTAGGACAACTGGTAATTAAAAATGTATGAAGCACTGCATAACACTTCACAGTTTTCTTTGATACCCTGGCATCCCTTTAGTCCTAAAGGCATGAAATGAATTTTTCAAGGTTAAAAAGAAAGTCAGGAGTAAATTGATACCCAAATCCAAGTCTTATTATTAACCTCTTAATACTGTTTGTATTAACTAAATTGTGGCTTTATGGTTTTTTACTTTTATTTCAGATCTGCAGTAGGATTTCCCCCTGTTCCAATAGGTATAGACTAATGCTGAAATAATATCTTCAGAAAACACAAAATTAGATGCCTGTGAAAGGAAAAATGACAAGTGTGTTACTAATCATAGTGGCACCTGGATATTCTTTTTCTTCCAACTTTCTTGTATAATAAGTATAGTCTTCTATCCCTAACAAAGTGATTTAAAACCAATTCACAAACCAAAGAATGTTCTTCCATACTAAGGTAGGTATAATATATAATGAATCCCCACTGGCATTCTTCATCTATCTCTAGTTATCAATGTGGTTTCTCAAATTTAAATCCAATGGAAACTGTACTTCCTTCATAACTGTGAACATGGTACATCACTGTAAAAAAAATGAAAAGGTAATAGACTTGCCCACACTAATTACATTCCATCACATCATGTACAATTAATTTAGAAAGATTAAACATTTATCAGATTTTACTGATAGAAAAAGATAGTCAGAAGGGTGTTGGAATGCCTACTGATGAGAAGCTAAACTTCATAGATTTTTCCATTGAAGAAAACAATACTCATTGGGTGTAGGGAATGGTTGAACAATTTCATTCCATAGAGCAGATTTGGCAAAGTGTGGAGGTAATTTGGGCTGTCAAAAGAAAGTGTGAAGTCAGGCATAGTGTCACATGCCTCTAATCCCAGCACTTGGGAGGCTGAGCTAGGAAGATCACTGTGAGTTCAAGGCCAGCCTCAGCTACATAGTGAATTCAAGGCCTGGCTGACCTTCATAATGAAACCCTGTCTCAAAAAAAAAAAAAAAAAAAAAAAAAAAAAAAAAAAAAAAAAAAAAAAAAAAAAAAAAAAAAAAAAAAAAAAAAAAAAAAAAAAAAAAAAGAATTATCTGGCTAAGTATTTATCATTAGTGCCGAGGTTGAGAAGCCCTACTTTAGGCCAAATTTGTAACTATTTCCTACAAACTTAAGTTATTTAATACAAAAGCTATTTGATGATGCTTTTGTTATAATCTTTCATTTATTTATAAATCTTCATGTTTCCTTGTAAGAAACTTTTTAGAATAATCTTTTAGTGAAACTTTGGTGTTGTACTGATTTTTTTTTTCTTACAAGAGTAAAATTGATTTTCTGATTAGAAAATCTAGAGGAAAAACCTGATAATGCTTAATGTAACTCCACTTTTATCCTCAGTTAAAAACTTATTACCCACAAAAAAACATGCATTGCAGGTACTCCTTGCTTTACCATGGCTGGCTTCTAAGGGAGCCCTGAAGTTAACCAGTTGTTTGTGACCCAGTGTAAAAGATTGCTTAATTCTAGTGCCACAAGCCATTTGGCTACTGCCTGATTAAACTATCAATCCTAGTCATTTAAAAACTTATTTATCTATACTTTTTGAATATTTGTGCCTTACTTAGCGATCAGTTTAGAACTCAGGCCACGAAGAGAGTTTGAATAATTGTATCCTCTTTGATATCTACAAATTCCATTTTCCCAAGCTTTTAAAAGCTTAGTTTCTCTATAGTCACAATGCTTCCTAATGGTTTTATTCATTGTTTCCTTATGTTCTGACTACTGCAATCACTTAGGTGTTTTCCTGTTACTAGGCCACAATATTCAATACCAATGACTTAAAGGAAGACAAGTCGAATTTAGCTCACATTTTGAGATTCAGTCTATGTTCATCAGGCTCCATGGTAGAAACATCATGGTCGCAGGGCATTGTGGAGCAAGGCTGCTTAGTTCCTGGAGGCTGAGATGTAGAACATGGAAATAGTGCCAGAGAGGACCAGGCAAGGGAACATTTCTGTTTTCCAAAACCAGACCTCCACGGCCCATCTAGACACACCCAAGAGCATGCTTTACTAACTCTTCTAGGCATCTCTTAATCCATCAAAATTGACATATCAGGATTAATGGTCAAATCCACTTAGTCTCTAACTCTGTTCCTGTTTGTGATCTCACCATGTTAATCTTCTCCCACCACAGTTCTGATTAGGAGCTTCTTTATTTTGTAGGCTTCATTGTTTTTCCAATTCTCTGGAAAATTTAAATTTTTGGCATTAATTTCAGGTACATTTTCAAACTTTTTTCTTTATACCTCCATTACATGCTCCATTCAAATTGGAGCAATCATCATTCTCCTTACATGCTCTGAAGATGGCCATCACAAGAGTGAGAATACTATGAGTTTAGACCCTTTAAGGAGATCGTAGGCAAATGACTTAAGTTCTTTGTGATCCTATTTTCTCATTTATAAGAAAGTTTATTGCCGGGGATTTAGCTCAGTGGCGTAAGTGCCTGCCTGGCGAGCGCAAGCTCATGAGTGGGATTCCCGGTATGCAAAAATAAAAAAAAGAGTTTATTGTCTCCGAGTCTGCTTTTTACAGGGTAATTATAACTTAAAAATTAAATATGTCATTTTTTGTTTTATGTAAATGCAAGATGCTAATGTAACAATATGAAGTGTACACAGCTCAAATGTTTATAGATACACAGAACTTTGACCATGTTTGTAGCTGGCAAAAATCCCTAATTATAATTTCCTACAATTAATTTTCTGGAAATTTGAATTCTGGTGTTTTATCATTATGTCTTAAGTGTTTCTTTTTGGTTTTGCTTTTACTTTTAATAGAAAATTGAAAAATTATAAATTGTCAGTGTTTATTCAGTGCACATTTGTAGGATTCATGGAGATTTTGAAGTTAATAGTTTCTTTAAAATGCATGTAGCTGGAGCCTTGAGCATTCACATATCAGTGCAATGAATAATAATATTCTGTAATTGTATAGCTTTTCAGAAAGCATAAAACATCACATATTTCAAAACCATGCAAATGCTTGCCTTTGTATAAAGTCAGAAACTAAATATATTTAAGCAAAAATGTTAAATTAAAGAAAGTGGGTTTTACAAAATCATTGTGAATTTTTCAGTGATAATGACAGCAACCAATTATAAATCATGAACTGCTTGTGGAGGGGAATTGGAGGTGTCTCAAATCTTTCCTATATTCATACAGGTTAATTATTCTTATCCACATGTCTTAGTCCTGTGTTGTTAAAAAAAGAAGCTTATTTTGGCTCATGGTTTCAGTTCACGGTCGGTTGGCTTCAAGGCAGAACAGCATGGTGAAAGGGTCGCTCATATCAAGGTGGTGAGAAGCAGAGAGAGAAAGGAGGATCCAAGGAAAAGGAAGATATGTGCTTCCAGGTCAATTGCCCAGTTGCCAGTCTCTAATTGTGACCCACTTCTTAACAGCAAGTCAATTCAGTTACCTGTCACCAAACTCTGCCTTTGAGCTCATGAGCCTCTGGGGGACATCTCAGATTCAAGCCAGAATACCATATTATCTTCACTAACAGTTAATTGGACTATGAATATAAATGTGTGTGATATTTTCAAAACCTTCCAGATAATGTTTGATAAACTTACAATTCATATCCATAGCTTACCCCATAATCCTCTTTTGTATCTACAGTACTACTGGTACAGGCAAATGAAACCCTAAACTTACTGTATGTCCAGTACAAGTTCAAGTTCTCTAAAATTAGCTCAGTGGCATAAGTGCCTGCCTGACAAGTGTAAGGTCATGGGGTCAATGTGCAAAGGAAAAAAAAAAAAGCTTTTCCACAGAAAAGTATGAATTACTAATAAATAGTACATGAAGAAATGCTTAACATCACAGACACTAGAGAAATGCAAATTAAAACAACACTGGGATTCCATCTTACCCTAGAAAGAATGGTAATAATTAAAAAATCAAATAACAAATGCTGGAGAGGATGTGAGGGTGGGAAGAATCTGGCGAGAGGAATTCTTCTACAGTGTTGTTGAGAATATTAGCTAGTATAACCAGTATGAAAGTCAGTGTGGATATTCCCCAAAAAAAACTGAAACTAAAAATTTCATTTGACCCAGCTAGTCCCAAAAGAGTTAAAAACATCATATTACAGTGATATATACATACTCATATATACAGAAACACAATTTATAATAGATAAATCTTGGAAGCAGCCTGTATGTCCATCAACAGATGAATGGATAAAGAAAATGTTAGGAAACTGATATTTGCACACAGTACAGCACTACTCTGTCATAGGAAGAATAAACTTGTAGGAAAATGGACACATCTTGAGACTATAACATTAAGTAAAATAAATTAAACCTACTAATTTAAATATCCTGTAGTTTTTCTTATACAAGAGATCCAAAGTAAAAGAGCAAAAATAAGAGATACATAATAGGGAATAGAGAGATACATTTTGTCAAATAGGAAGGAGATGAGGACGTGTAGAAAGAAAGTGGCAAGGGATGATAAAAGTAACTAGTACATATTATGTGTATGTAGCAATTACATATGTACAAGGTATGTATATATTATGTTCTGCAAGCATGTACAAAAAAAGGAAAATGATCAACAGTTGGGTGGAATTGTTGGACAGGGAGGGAAAGGAGTGGAAGTTGGGTGAAGAAAAGAATTAAGATATGCTATATACATGTATTGACATCCCATATAGAATGTAAACATTAGGTACCACACACATACTAATACAACACAATTTTAAAAACAAACAAAAAACTAAGAAAAATCATGCAGAGACTATTTGACTAATAAGATCTGTTTGCCTGATTTCTTTTGGCACCAACTCATAAGGACTCATGAGAAAAAATAGGTTATTAATACAAAAGATAAAGTATTGGCTTCTCTTGGGTGTAGGCAGGGTGAGTCCTACAACTCACAAAATTAATGCATATAAAAATGCATACACTATCCAATGATGCTTAGAAATGATTGAGCACTTGTTTGTTCTCACTCTTGACTCTCTTCAGGAGAAAGAACCTCTTAGTGTTCATGATTCATTCTGTATCACTTGGTTCAATCTGTATTGCATACATGCATTTTAATACATAAAATATCCCATGGGTATTTCAGACCCCATGAGTTTAAAATTAAGTTCAATTTGCCTGTGCTCCAGAAGCTCTGAACTCCTCACAGCCAGACACAAATTCCTGGTGGTGCCACATTCCAGGGTGTGCTCTGCCTGGGTCCTGGAGATTCTGAACTCCGCCCAGCTAGGCAGAAGGCCTCAACACCACACTACATGAGTGAGTCCTTGCTAGCTGCACAGAGGATCTGAGCTCTGCCCAATGAAGCATCACAGCACAATCCATGATGTGAACACCCAGACAGCCTCACAGGATACTGAGGTACCAAGCCCAGCCCAGCCCAGAGCCCCACAGCTGCACACCAGGGAGTCACCAGCATAGCTGAAGGGTCTTGGAGAATTTGAGATTGACCAATCAGAGTACAAGGCCCCAGCTCCATAGTTCAGGGGTGTGGCACACAGCAGGTTCTGGAGGTTGTGAACTCTGCCCCAGCACCATAAACCAGGAGACTACTCTGGTTAGCCCCACATGCCAGAGACTCTGAGCTCCTCACAGCCAGATGCAAGGTCCCAGTGGTGCCACAGTTCAGGATGTGCTCTGCCTAGCTGCCTGGGTCCCAGAGATTCTGGACACCACCCATCCAGGCAAAAGGCCCCAGTGCCACAGCCTGGGGGTGCACCACTGCTAGCCACCTGGATTGCAGAAGTTCTGAACTCTACACAGCCAGGTTCTAGGGCACAGCAACAATCTTCAGGGTTGTGCCCATGCTAACTGCAGGGAGGATATAAGTTTGCCCAGCCCAGCATCACAGAGCAACCAAACAAAGTACATCAGAGGAACACAGGGCCAGTCTCACAGGTCACAGAGTACAAGGACCCATTGCCATAGTTTGGGGGTGTGTCCCAGCTACCATGGGGATAATGGAAGATTAAAGCGCTACCCAGCCCAGTGTTCCAGTGCAATCCACTGGGAGGCTGCCTGGCCAGCCACACAGGTCTCACAGGAAAATGACAAAATCGAAGAGCAAGATGCAGTCTCAGTTTTCTATCCCACCGAGAATAAACTCAAGAGACACTGAAATGGAAGACACTAAGAATTACACAACTGAACTTTCTGAAATGATTGCAACTGATGTAAAGGAAAAATTCCATGAAGCTATAGAGAAAATCAGATCAGAGATAATCTCTCAGGTAAAAAAAAAAATAACAAACTTATGAAAGAAATGCTGTGTGTATCTAAAGAAGATCAAGATAAAAAATAGGAGAACATAAGAAAATGATAGAAACTTTGAACATAAAAAGACACAATTAGAGTGCATGAAACAGATTCAAAGGGAAATTCAGGAAATTAAAAATTCCATTGAAAGTTGTCAAAACCACTTGAATGAAGCTGAAGACAGACTCTCAGACCTCGAAATCAGCATGGAAGCTTATGATCATGAAAGAAAAGATCTCTTAAAAATATCAAGGAACCAAGAAACAACAATTCAACAGCTGCAAGGTGATGCCAACAGAAGCAATATAAGATTGATAAGTGTCAATGAAAAAGCAGGGGTCAATACCAATGACCTGCAAAGACTATTTGAAGAAATAATAGCAGAAAATTTTCCAAACATGGGAAGAGAATTTGATATACAGGTAAGTGAGGCATACAGAACCCCAATTAACCATAACAAAAATACATCTTCACCCAGACATATAATTAAGATATCAGCAATTCTGCACAAGGACAGAATACTAAAAGCTGTCAGAGAAAAGAAAGAGATCACTTATGAAGGAAAGCCTATCAGAATCACAGCAGACTTCTCAACACAAACATTCAAGTCAAGAAGAGCTTTGAGTGAAGCATCTCAAATCCTGAACGAAAACAACTTTCAACCCAGATTGATGTACCCTGCAAAACTATCTTTAAAAATTGATGGAGAAATAAGATACCTCCATGACAAGGAACAACTGAAGAAATTCATGGCCACCAAACCAACACTACAAAGAGTACTCAAAGACACTTTAGAAAGAGACAAAGATAGCTACAATCTTAAGAGCAATAATGAAAGGAAACTACTAACCAGGGCAAATAATTAAACAGAAAATGCAGAAAACCAGCAGCAGAAAGATAATATGGCAGGGACAAGTCAGTGCATACCAGTTATATCAATCATTGTAAATTGTCTCAACTCACCAATAAAAAGAAACAGACTAGCAGAGTGGGTTAAGAAACAAAACCCAACAATATGCTGTGTACAAGAAACACATTTCACTCAAAAGGAAATTCACAGACTAAAAATCAAAGGCTGGAAAACAATACTCCATGCAACAGGAACACAGAAAAAAGCAGGGGTAGCTATTATGTTTGCAGACAATATGAACTTCAAACCAAAAATGATCAAAAGAGATAAAGAAGGTCACTACATACTTGTTAGGGGAAAACTTCAAGAGGAAGAGATTACAATCAAAAACATATATACACCAAATATGGGAGCACCCAACTATGTAAGACAATTCTTAATAGACATGAAAAACCAAATAAACAATAATACACTTATAATGGGGGACCTTAACACTCCACTGTCACAGAGAAACAGATCAACCAAACAAAAAATCAGCAAAGAAATAACAGAACTGAATCAAACTTGTGAACAAATGGACCTAGTAGATGTGTACTGAGTATTCCACCCATCAACATCACAATACACATTCTTCTCAGCTGTACATGGGTCATTCTCTAAAATAGATCATATACTGGTCCACAAAACATGCTTAAATAAATGCAAAAGAACTGAAATAATTCCATGCATATTATCTGACCATAGCACAGTAAAATTGGAAATGAATGACAAAAACCCACAATAAGCCCATAAACACATGGAAATTAAATACTACTCTCCTAAACAATCAAATTGGTCACAAAAGAAATTAACAAAGAAATCAGACACTATCTACAATCGAATGAAAATGCAAATACAAATTACTGGAACCTGTGGGACACAATGAAAGCAGTCCTTAGAGGGAAATTTATAGCACTAAACTCCCACATCAGAAAAACGGAAAGAAGACACATAAACAACCTAATGTTGCACCTCAAACTTCTAGAAAAAGAAGAGCAAATCAATTCCAAAGCCCAAATAAGGAAGGAAATTATTAAGATTAGAGCAGAAATTAATGCAATTGAAACTAAGAAAACAATACAAAGAATTAATGAATTGAAGGGTTGGTTCTTTGAAAGAGTAAATAAAATTGATAAACCCCTAGCCAACTTCATCAAAATGAGGGAAAAATTCTCAGATTCATGCAATAAGAAATGAAAAGGGTAAAATCACTACAGACTCTGTGGAAATACAGAATCATCAACACCTACTTCAAAAAACTTTACTCACATAGATTCGATAACACAGATGAAATGGACAGATTCCTAGAAACCTATGAATTACCAAAGCTGAATCAAGAAGATGTAAAAATGCTGAATAACCCAATTTCAGCTAATGAAATTGAAAATGTAGTTAAGACCCTACCAACAAAGAAAAGCCCGGGTCCTGATGGATTCATTGATGAATTCTACAAGAAATTTAGGGAAGACTTAATGCCAACACTCCTCAAACTCTTCAATGAAAATGATAGGGAAGCAAGTCACCCTAACTCATTCCTGGAAACAAATATTACCCTAATACCAAAACCAGAAAACGACCCAACCAAAAAAGTAAAGTACAGGCCGATCTCCCTAATGAACATAGATGCAAAAATCCTCAATGAAATACTGGCAAATAGAATACAGAAAGTTATCAGAAAGATTATACACCATGATCAAGTGGGATTCATCCCAGGAATGCAGGAATGGTTCAGCATACACAAATCAATAAATGTAATACACCATATCAACAGGGCCAAGGACAAGAATCACATGATCATCTCAATAGATGCAGAAAAAGCTTTTGACAAAATCCAACACCCATTTGTGATAAAAACCCTACAGAAAATCAGAATAGATGGTCTCTACCTCAACCTGATAAAAGCCATACATCGTAAACCAACAGCCAACATCTTACCAAATGGACAAAAACTGAGAACTTTCAACCTAAAATCAGGAACAAGACAAGGATGTCCATTATCACCACTCCTATTCAATACAGTTCTGGGAATACTAGCCAGAGCAATTAGACAAGAGAAAGAAATAAAGGGAATAAGGATAGGAAAGGAAGAAGTGAAATTATCATTATTTGCAGATGATATGATGCTCTACATAGAAGACCCCCCAAAATCCATTAGAAGACTTCTAGAAGTAATAACCAAATTCAGTAATGTTGCTGGATACAAGGTGAACACTCAAAAATCAACAATAATCCTGTACACAAACAGCAAGGTCACTGAGAGAGAAACAAGGGAAACCACACCCTTCACTATAACATCCAAAAAAATGAAATACTTAGGAATCAATCTAAGACAGGAAGTAAATAGTCTATACAGTGAAAATTACATTAATCTGAAGAAGTAAATCGAAGAAGATCTCAGATAATGATATTCCCTGTTCATAGATAGGAAGAACAAACATCATGAAAATGGCCATTCTCCCAAAATTATTATACAGATTTAATGCATTCCCAATCAAAATACCACTTGCCTACCTCACAGAGCTAGAGAAAGCATTCCTGAAATTCATCTGGAACCAGAAAAGACCTAGAAAAGCAAAGGCAATTCTGGGCAACAAAGGTAAGGCAGGAGGCAACACAATCCCTGACTTGAAACTATATTACAAAGCTACTGTGATAAAATCAGCATGGTACTGGAATCAAAACAGATCTGAAGATCAATGGAATAGATTAGAAGATACAGCCACAACTACAAACACACTTAACCACCTCATCTTTGACAAAGGGGCCAAACATGTACATTGGAAGAAAGATAGCCTCTTTAACAAATGGTGCTGGAAAAACTGGCTTTCCATATGCCATAACTAAAACTAGATCCATGTCTATCACCATGCACTAAAATAAAGTCAAAATGGATCAAAGATCTGAATATTAAAACAGAGACATTAAACTTACTAGAAGACAGAGTAGGTAAAAATCTTGATGACATAGGAGTAGGCAGAGAGTTCACGAACAAAAATCAAATTGCATGGGAAACATTTCCTAGAATCAACAACTGGGATCTCATCTTACTAAAAAGCTTTTGCATGTCAAAGGAAATCTCCAACAGAGTGAAAAGAAAACCCACGAATGGGGAAAATAGCCAATTGTCCATCAGACAAAGGACTTCTATCTAAAACATATAAAGAATTAAAAGAAATCAGGCCCCTAAAATTCAAGGACCCAATCAAAAAAGGGGATCTGAGATGAATACACACTTCTCAGAGAAAGAAAAACAAATGGCAAATACATATATGAAAAAATGTTCAACATCATTGGTCATTTGGGAAATGCAAATTAAAACAACACTGAGATTCCATCTCACTCCAGAAAGAATGGCAAAGATTGAAAAATCAACCAACAACAAATTCTGGAGGGGCTGTGGGGAAAAAGGAACTCTTCTCCACTGTTGGTAGGAGTGTAGACTGGTGCAACCACTGTGGATGTCCGTGTGGAGATTCCTCAAGAAGCTAGGATTAGAGATCCCATGTGAGCCAGCTATCCCACTTCTGGGCATTACCCCAGAAGAATTGAAAACATCATGCCACAGTGATATCTGTGCACCCATGTTTATAGCAACCCAATTTGTAATAGCCTGCTCTTGGAAAAAACCCAAGTGTCCATCAATCAAAGAATGGATAAAAAAGATGTGGTATTTTTATACAATGGAGTACTACTCAGCTATTAAGAAAGATTGCTTTGAGACTTTTATAAGTAAATGGACATGACTTGAGACCATCCTCATAAGTGCGATAAATCAAATCCACATGTGTAAATACCGTATTGTCTCCCTAGTATAAGAAATGGAAAAAGTATATATGATCCAAAATCTATAATAAATACTATGTAAGGGTAAAAAAAAACAGCTCAAAGAGCAAAAGTAATTGGGAAGGGAAAAGGAAGAAAGAGCGAAGGGAAAAGGAAAAGCTATAAATCTGTATATATGTATATGTAAGATAACTGAAACAAACACACTGCTGAATGTATTCGTTATTGAGAAAGAACAATTAATACTCATATGATTAGATCAATTTTACATGTCTATATCTGTTAACGTAAACAACCATTTTAAAGACAACGATACACAATATTGCAACCATTGTCAAGTTTCTATCATCCTGTTTTGTAAACCTATAATCTTACCATTCTGCATTTGCTCTAGTCATTTGTTTGTCTATTTTGCTTTTCGTCTATCTTATATGTGTCTTTTTTTCTCTTAAATAAATTTTAAAAAAAGGAAGAATGCAGCTAAGTTTGCTTCTCTGTTCTGAACAGGGAGCAAAGGTGAATAATCTGGGGAAGCTTCCCTGGTCAATGTTACAAGCGTATATCCCCTTCCATTCACTCCTAGGAGGGAATTGGGAAGCACTACTTATGTTACACTTCAGGCTCCACACTTGTGGAGCAGACCATTCTCCTTGTGAAGTTATACTTCTCCACTGGAGTTCTTTTAGTCCTAGACAAATGGAATTGCAGGCTGTTTCACCACACCAGGGCTGCAGAGATTTCCTCGCAATCAGCCTGTTCACTACAAAGACTGAGAAATAAGGCCTGTGCTCCTGAAATGCATAGAAGCACACACTCCAAACTCATCGCAAATGAACAGCTTGCTAAACTTAGCCTGAGTTTAACTTGGCTTGGGGAAATGCCACCGTGAAGTGGTACAATGAGATTCATCCATCCATCCATTCATTCCTATAGGCAAGTCTGAGACACAACTCATGCTGCAATCCCGGCCTCAATTCTTAAGTAGATTGTTTCAGGATGTTGAGGTTCTCTTCTTCCCAGGTCTATGATCAGAGAAACACATAACCTCCCCCAGGCCAAGTCTTTCTGTGAGGGTTGGCCTATTATGAGGTATATACACATCATGCAACCGGCTGTGTCCTTCCATGGGGTGCATAACCTTATTCATACTACGTTTGTCCCTGAGCAACTGAGAGACAGTAAGTGTTCCTCTCAGCTTCTTGACAAAATGGGGAAACAAAAATACGTGGTTAGGTTTTCTTTTGCATTCTGAACAGGTCGCAAAGCAGAATAAGGTGAACAGAACTATGACCACAAATTGCCTTCCATTCCCTCCTAGGAGTGAAAAGGGAAGCACCACTTATGGTAGGTTTCAGGCCTTTGTTTCCAGATCAGGATCATTCCCCTTGTGAATGCACACTTCACCACTGCAGTTCATACCCACATACAGAATGAGTTGCAAGCTGCTCCTTTGCACCCGGGCTGCAATACCGTTTATTCACCAACAGCTGTTTAATAGTAAAAACTGAGAAATAAGGCATGTGTGACTCTTAGGCCTCAAATCACACAGCCCAAAATCTTTCCAAATGAAAGGTTTTCTCACTGAGACTCACCCTGAGCTTGACTCTGTTGAGAACATTCTATGTGATGTGGCACAATTGAAATTATCCATGTATTCTTTCACATAGGCAAGTATCAGTCACAGCTCATACTGCATTCCTGGCCTCAATTCTTAAGAAGATTCACTCAGGATATTAAAGTTTTCTGCTCCATGGTTTATGATTATGTAATCATATCAGAAGCCCCAGGCTGTGTCTTTTCAATGGGATGAATCACCATACTCAAACTACCATCTACCCTAAACAACTAAGTGAAGCATAGTGCTCCTCTCAGTTTCTCTCCAAAATGGATAAACCAAAGAATGCAGTTAGGTTTTCTTCTCTGTTCTAAACCAGGAGCAAAGCTAACTAAGCTGGAGAAGTTACCCTGAGCAGTGCTACAACCGTATATCCCCTTTGATTTACTCCTAGGAAGGAATTTGGAAGCACTATTTATGATAGATTTCTGGGTCCTGTTCATACAGCAGGATCATTCTCCTTATGAATGTCCACTGCTATATTGGAGTTCTCAATCATATACACAAGGAGTTGCGGGGTGTTCCTTTGCAGCAGCGCTGCAAAGCCATTTATTCACAAAGCCTTTTAACAGTAAAAAAAACAAGAAATAAAGCCTGTGCACATGTTAGGCCTAGAAACACACACTTCCAAATGATCAGTTTATTCTCTGAGACTTACACTGAGCTTGACAGTCCTTGGGGACATTTCATCATGATGTGGCACAATGAAATTTATCCACCCATTCATTCATAATGCAAGTATCACGCACAACTCATACTGTAATTCAGGCCTCAATTCTTAGTCATTCAGGACCTTGAGGTTCTCTTCTCCGTGGGGGTATGATCAGGGAAACACAGAGCAGTACCCAGGCTGTGTCTTTCCAATGGTTTGTCTCACTATATTCAATCCACCTTTGACCCTAAACAACAGAGAGATACATTTTGCACTTATCAGCTTCACTCCAAAAGGGAAAAACTAAAGAATGTGGTTAGGTTTTCTCCTCTGTTCTGACCAGGAGCCAAAACTGACTAAGGTTGGGAAGCTTCCCAGAGCAGAGCTACAACCACATATCCCCTTCCACTGACTTATAGGAGGGAACAGAGAAGCAGCAATTATGGTAGGTTTCAGGCCTGTTTCTAGAGCAGCATCATTTTGTTTGTGAATGTACAGTTCTTTATCATACAATACGAGTTGTGGGCTGTTCTTTTGAACCAGGGGTGAAAAGCCAATATTTTTTTTGCCAGCAGCCTTTTACAGGCAAAAACCAAGAACTAAGGTCTGTGCACCTGTTATGCATAGAAGAACACACCCCAAAGCCTTCCCAAATGAATGGTTTGCTCGCTGAACTTAGTCTGTGCTTTACTCTGCTTGGGGGACATTCCATCATGATGTGGCATAATGCAATTTATCCATCCATTCATTCGTGTGGGCCACTTCTCCACTGGAGTTCTCAGTTGTATAGACAACGAGTTGCAACCTGTTCCTCTGCACAAGGGCTGCAAAGCCATTTATTCACAAACAGGCTTTTAACAGCAAAAAATGATAAATAAGGCCTGTGCTCCAGTTATGCTTAGAAGCACACACCCCATAGTGTTCCCAAATGCACGGTTCCTTGAGACTTAGCCAAACTTGAGTCTGCTCGAGGACAATCCATTTCCATGTGGCAGAGTGCAGTTTAACCACCTATTCACTCTTATAGGCAAGTATCATGCACAACTCATACAGCAATCCAGGCCTCAAATCTTGAGCAGATTCATTCAGGATATTGAGTTTCTCTTCTCCCTGGAACTTTTGTAAGGGAAATACATGACATATCCCAGTCTGTGACTTTCCAGCGGGGTGTTTCACCATATTCCAACTACCTGTGACATTGAGCAACTGAGAGATGGAAAGTGTGCCTCTAATTTTCTCTCCAAAATGGCTAAATCAAAGAATGCAGTTAGATGTTGTTCTCTGCTCTGAAAAAGTAGCAAAGCTGACTAAGCTGAGGAAGCCTCCCTGGGAAGAGCTACAACCGTATATTCCCTTGTATTCCCTCCTAGCAGGGAATTGTGATGCACCACTTATGATTGGTTTTTGGCCTCCATTTGTAGAGCAGGATCATTCTCGTGAATGTATACTTCTGCAAAGGAGTTGTTAGTCTATACACCACGAGTTGCAGGGTGTTCCTTTGTACCAGTGCTGCAAAAACGTTTATTCACAAACAGCCTTTTAACAGAATAACATTTTCTCCTCTGTTCTGAAATGGTAGCAAATCTGAATAAGCTTGGGAAGGACCCCTGGGCATAGATATGACCACATATCTTCTTTCATTCACTCCTAGGCGGGAATTGGGAAACACCATTTATGCTAGGTTTTAGGCCTCTGAAGATAGAGCAGTATCATTTTCCTTGTGAATGTACAGTTCACCCCTAGGGTTCTTAGTCATATACACAATGAGCTGCAGCCTGTTCCTTTGCACCAGGTCTGCAAAACAATCTTTTAATAGCAAAATCTGAGAAATATTGACTGTGTGACTGTTAGGCCTGGAACCACGCAGTCAAACATCTTTCCAAATGAATGGTTTGCTTAATGAGACGTAGCTCGAGCTTGCCTCTGCTGGAGTACATTCCATTTTATGTAGCACAATGCAATTTATCCATCCATTCATTCATATAGGCAAGAATCATGCACAACACCTACTGCAATTCAGGCCTCAATACTTAGGCAGATTCATTCAGGATATTAAGGTTCTCTACTCACTGGGGCTATGATCAGAGAAAAACATAACAGGTCTTAGACTGTGTGTTTTGTTGGGGTGCTTCACAGTATTCCAACTATCTATGACCCTAAGTAACTGAGAGATACAAAGTGCACCTCTCAGCTTCACTTCAAGATGGAGAAACAAAAGAATGTGGTTCTGTTTTCTTCTGTGTTTAGAACAAGAGCCAAAGCTTACTAAGCTTGAGAAGCTTTCCTAGGCAGAGCTACAACCACATATACCTTTTATATACTCCTAGGAGGTAATTGGGAAGCACCACTTATGGCAGGTTTCAGGCCTCTGTTTGTAGTGAAGGTCATTCTCATTGTGAATGTCCACTTCTCCACTGGAGTTCTTAGTCATATACACAATGAGGTGCAGGCTCTTCCTTTGCACCAGGGATGTAAAAACTTTTCTTGACCAACAGCATTTTAACAGAATAAACTGAGAAATAAGGTTTGTGTCTCTTATGCATAGAAACATACACCCCAAAACCTTCCCAAATGAAAGGCTTGCTCACTGAGACTTAGCCTGTGCTTGACTCTGCTTAGGGATATTCCTTTGTGATGTGGCACAATGTAATTCATCCATTCATTGATTCATATAGCAAAGTATCAGGCACAATGCATGCTGAAAACAGGCCTCAATTCTTAAGCAGATTCATTCAGGACTTTGAGGCTCTCTGCTCCCTTGGGCTATGATCAGGGAAACACATACCAAGCCCAAAGCTGTGTCTTTCAAATAAGGTACATCACCATATTCAAACTACCTTCGACCCTGAGCAGCTGAGAGATGCAAAGTGCACCTCTCGGTTTCTCTCTAAAATGGATAAACCAATGAATGCACTTAGGTTTTTTCTCTGTGCTGAACAGGTAGCAAAATAGACTAAGCTGAGGAAGCATTCCTGGGCAGTGCTGCAAACACATATCCCTGTGAGCCTGTTATACCTAACAAGACTTACCTAAATCTCATCCCAAATGAATAGATTCCACACTGAGACTTACTCTGAGCTTGACTCTGCTTGGGGCCATTCCATCGTGATGAGGCACAATGCAATTTATCCAACCATTCATTCATGTAGGCAATTATCATGTACAATTCCTAGCGCATACCAGGCCTCAATACTAAAGCAGATTCTTTCAGGACATTGAGGTTTTCTTCTCACTGTGGCTATAATCAGGGAAACCCATGACATGTCCCAGGCTATGTCTTTCCATTGGGGTGCATCACCATACTGAAACTATCTATGACCCTAAGCAAATGAGATATTCAAAATGAACCTCTCAGTTTCTCTCAAAAATGGAAAAACCAAAGAATGTGGTTAGATTTTTATCCCTGCCCTGAGAAGGTAGCAAAGTTGATTAAGCTTGTGAAGTTGTCTGGCTAGTGCTGCAACTGCATATCTTCTTCCAGTCACTCCCAAAAGGGAACTGAGAAGCACCACTTAAGGTAGGTTTCCCAACTCTGTTTGTGAAGCAGGATGATTCTTCTTGTGAATGTATACTTCAATTTGATTCATCCATCCATTCATTCATATAAGCAAGTATCAAGCATAAGTCATACTGCAATTCTGTTCTCAATTCTCAAGCAGAATAATGCAGGCAATTGAGGTCCTTTCTCCTTGAGGCTATTATCATGGAAACACTTAAGTTGCCCCAGTTTGTGTCTTTCCATTGTAGTGCATACCCAGATTCAGATGACTTATTGTTGGAGACCACTACAAAGCAGTTCTGAGCAGGATTTAAAATTTACTAATTGGCATTTTATTTATCTGTGAGCCTGTCCTAGGCCTAGGCCCCTTGCCTGGTGATGGGAGCTGATTCATAGTAAGGAAATTCTATGAATCACTGGTCCTGATTGAGGTCTGTAGTGGCCAATGAGGTCAGTGAAGGCAAGGTAAAAAAGGTCACAACTGAGGACATATTGGCTCCATAATCAATTATGTTAATAGAGACTGCCCTGCAAGATTCTTACTCTGCAGGGCATCACAGTCCCATCACAAGGGCCATTTTGGAGATAACATAGTTCTCCATTCCTGACATTCCTTCTTCCTTGGAGATGTCCTTGAAGTGACTCCCAAGTCCTGCTCAGTTCCGGCACCACCCTCAGCACCTCCCTCAGTATCCCCTCTGTCAATTTGAAAATATATATGGGTGATCCAGAGAAACTCTTTGTCTTAGCCCTCATGATAACTGCAGAGTCAAGAACTCTGCAGGGGCTTTGATCCTCCTGGAGCCCTAAAATCATACAACTTGTCTCATTTATTTAAGCCCTCGCCGTACACTCGTTCAGAAGATTGGGGATCTAGGCTGGGTCCCCAATAACTTATGACCCTAAGCAACTTAGAGATATAAAGTGTGCCTCTCAATTTCTTGGAAAAATGGGCAAACCAGTGAATGCTGTTAGGATTTATTATTTGTTTTGAACAGATTGCAAAGCTCACTAAGCTGGAGAAGCTTCGATGTTCAGTGCTACAATGGTATATCCCCTTCCACTCACTCCTAGGAGGCAACTGGGAAGCAACAATTATTACAGGTTACAGGCTTCCGTTTGTGGAACAGGATGATTTTCCTTGCAAAAGCATACTTCTGCAAAGGAGATTTCTTAGGAATATGCACAGCAAGTTGCAGGCCATTCCTTTGTACTATGGCTGCATTGCCGTTTATTCATAAACAGCCTTTTAACAGCAAAAACCAACAAACAAGGCCTGTGTTGTTTTATGCCTAGAGGCACACACCACAAACTTATCCCAAAAGAGCAGTTTGCTCCCTGAGACTTAGCCTGAGCTTGACTCTTCTTGGGGACATCACATCATGATGTGGCATAATTTAATTTAACCACCCATTTTTTAATGTAGGCAAGTATCAGACACAACTGATACTGCAATCCAGGCCTTAATTCTTCAGTAGATTCATTCAGGACATTGAGGTTCTCTTCACCCTGGGCTCTTATCAGGGAAACACATAACCTACCCCAGGCTGTGTCTTCCCATTGGGGTGCAACTCCATATTCAAACTACCTATAACCCTAAGCAACTGAGACATACAATTTGTGCTCCTTAGTTTCTCTCAAAAACAGGTAAACCAAAGAATGCAGTTAGGTTTTGTTCTCTGTTCTGAACAGGTAATGAATTTCACTAAGCTGGAGAAGATTCCCTGTGCAGTGCTTCAACCATGTTTCCCCTTCCATTCACTCCTAGGAGGGAATTGGGAAGCAACAATTATTACAGGTGATATTGTCCCAGAAAGATGGCAGCACAGTAAGCAGCAGAGTAAACAGACCCCCTGAGAGATACAGTCCAAATGCTGGAATACAGCTTCATAGGGAAGACAAGAAGTAAAGGAGTGGGTCCCCTGGACCCATCAAGAATCTAGAGGGAGAATTGAAGTCCACAGAAAGAGTAAAAAGAAAAACTTAAACAAAGAAGAAGGAGGTAGCTAGTGGCATCTTTACCTGGAGCCAGACCCACTGTGCTAGAAGAGCAGCTAAAACCTGGGGACACACAATCAAAGTGATGTGGTGGCAGCAACCCTGGAGGCCTCTGCAGAGAGAGGCAGCATTAGAGTTTAGTGGCAGTGGATGGGAGCAGCAGGCCTAGAAGACTAAACTGGCTGGTGGTGAGTGCAGAAGACTAAGTCTTCCCATGGGAGACAGTAATTGGCTGGGAGCCATTTTGGAGTTGGACTGGATAAGCCCAGGACCAGAACTGCTCCCAGCTTCCTCCAGCAGTTCCTAGCTGGGCATGGGCCCATGGAAATTGCTCAGACTGAGCCCTACCCCTGTAGCCATTCTAGGGGCCATCTCAGAGGGTCCTTGTGGGTAGCCAGATTGGTCTGGAAGTAGTGGCCCCACACACACTCCAGGAGCAGTAGTGGAGGATCCCTGCTGGTGACCAGCCCAGGTTTGCAGGTGGTGGCCAACCCTGCCCTTGTGTGCATTCCACCAGTCATCAGGGAGCCAATACAGGCTGAGAAAAGCAGCAGACAGTCCTGCAACAGTGTACCCATCTGATATCCATAGCCAGCACTGACTAGAAGAACCAAGCAGTCTCACTTCAGAGAAATTTTAGACAATGCAGGAAGTGCCTAGAAGCCCAGTACCCAATTTGTCCAGAAGAACCCAGAAATATGACAAGACAAAGAAGCAAAAGGCAGTCTCTGGCCTCCAATCAGAGTAGAGCAAGTTCAGAAGATGCAAACACAGAAGATATCAGGAGTCGCACACCTGGAGTTTGTGATGTGAATGTGACTGAAGTAAAGAAAGAACTTCAAGAAGCTATAAAAGAAATTAGAACAGAAATACTAACTCAGGTAAAAGAAGAAAGGAAAAACATAATGAAAGAATTTCTAGGCATCTCTAAAGAAGACGTAAATAAAAAATGAGAATAGGAAACTTTGAATGAAAAATACAAAAATTATTTAGAATGCATAAAACAGATTCAAAGATATATTCAGGAAATTAAAAACTCCATTGAAAGCTGGCAAAACCATTTGAAAGAAACTAAAGATAGACTTCCAAACCTTGAAGACAGGTTTGCAGCTTGTGATCATGAAAGGAAAGATCTCTTAAAAATTAAAAGGAACCTGGAAGTAACAATTCAACAGCTGCAAGACAACCCAAAGAAACATAACTTAAGAATAAAAGATGTGAGTGAAAAAGCAGGGGTCATTAAAAGTCTATTTACAGAAATAATATCAGAAAACTTCACAAGCAAGGGGAAAGGAAGTAACATTCAGATAAGTGAAGCATATAGAACTCCAGCTAGCCATAACCAAAATAAATCTACACCCAGACATATAATAATCAAGATCCCACAACTTCAACACAGGAACAGAATATTAAAAGCTGTTACAGAAAAGAAACAGGTCATGTAATCCATCAGAATCATGACAGATTTCTCAACACAAACCATCAAGTCAAGAAGAACTTGGAGTGAAGTATTTCAAGTCCTGAAAGAAAACAACTTCCAACCCAGATTGATGTACCCTGCAAAACTATCTTTCAAAATTAACAGAGAAACAAGATACTTCCATGACTAAGAACAACTGAAGGAATTCATGACCACTAAACCAGTCCTACAAAGAAAACTGAAAGACATTCTACAGAGAGATAAAAAAGACCACAACTCCAGAAACAGTGGCAGAGGGGTATTACTGAGTCAGGAAGACAATTGAATGGAAAGGTAATGTAGGCAGCCAATGGCAGGAAAATAGACTGCAAGAGATGAGGCAGTGCATGTTGAGCATAACCATTAACATAGATGGCCTCAATTCACCAATAAAAAGAAACACAGGCAGAGTGGATCAATGGACAGGATCCATCAATATACTTTATACAAGCAACACATTTAACTCAAAAAGGGGTTCATAGACTGAAAGTCAAAGATAAAAGAACAATGCTGTATGTGACATGGGACCAGAAAGAAGTGGACATAGCTTGCCCATTAGCTGCATAGTGGACAAGAAAGATAGGGCATTTTTATGCAATGGAAAGCTACCCAGCTAGAAAGAATAACCTTAAGCCTGTTGTAGGTAAATGGATACAACTTGAGATCATAATCATAAATGAAATGATCCAGAGTCATATGCATGAACATCATGTTAACTCCCTAGTACATGAAAACTAAAAGAGTTAACAAGATTCAAAATACACAACACATATTGTAAAAGTGAAAGGGAAGGAAGTGTCTAAGAGGGGAAAGCAGTGGTCATTGTTAATTTATTATGATTTGAATTCAATATTGTTTTCATTGTTCTGTTTATTTTGGTTTTATTCTATTTTGGTCTAATTTTATTATACTTGATGGCATGGACAGCTATTTAAAAGATAACGAAGTTCATTATAGTAGCCATTATTGATATCCTATCACATTGTTTTGAAACCCTGTATTGTTTTCATTGCTTTGTTTTGAGTTATTTTATTCTATTTTGATTTCTTTGATTGTATTATGACTGATGATATAGACAACTACTTAGAAGTTAACAAGAGGCATTATGGTAACCAGTGTTGTTTTACTATTCTTTTGAAGTCCTGTATTGCTTCCATTGTTTAATTTTTATTGGCTTTATTCTGTATTACTTTGTTTGATGATATTATGCCTGATGGGATGGGCAGTTATTCTGAAGCTAACAAGAGGTATCATAAGGGGAAAGGGAAAAGAAGGAAGGGAAAATGAAAAAGACTTAAATTAGCATATATGTATATATAAGATAGCTAAAACTACTATATTACCAAATGTATTAGTTATTGAAAAAGAACTAATATTCATATGGTTAAATCAATTTTACATGACTATATCTGTTAATCTAAACAACTAATTTGAAGGTAACAACATGCAATATTACAACCATTGTCAAATCACTATTATCTCATTTTAAAAACTATAATATTATTGTATTGAGTTTGTTGCTCTTTGTGTCTTTTACTTTTTCTGTTTTCTGTGTCTTTTTTCTCATAAATAAAAAATAAAAAATTGAAAAATCATTATAAATTTCAGGCCTTTTTTTGTGGACCAGGATCATTCTCTTTGTGAATTTACAGTTCTCCACTGGATTTCTTCTCAGGCATACACAAAATGAATTGCAGGCTGTTCCTTTTCACCAGGGCAGCAAAGCCATTTATTCTCAAAATGCCTTTTAAAATCAGAAAATGAGAAGTAACACCTGTATGCCTCTTATGCCTAGAAGCACACACCCCAAACTCATTCCAAATGAAAGGATTGCTCACTGAGAATTAGCCTGACCTTGACTTGGTTTGGGGATATTCCATCATGATGTGAAACAATGCAATTTATCCATCCATTCATATATACAAGTATCAGGAACAACTCATACTCACACTACAATCCAGGTCTCTATTCTTAAGCAGATTCATTCAGGAAATTGAGGTTCTGTTCAACTCGGGACTATGATCACTGAAGCACACACCATGCACAAGGTTGTGTCTTTAAATTGGAGGGCTTCACTATAAACATACTACCTGTGACCCTAAGCAACTGAGAGATACAAAGTGTACGTCTTAATTTCTCTCAAAAACAGATGAACCAAAGAATGCAGTTAGGATTTTTTTCTCTGTTCTAAACAGTAAGCAAAGTTGACAAAGCTGTGCCATTTGAATCTGCTGCAAGGAAGGAATTAGGAAGCACTGTTTATGGTACGTTTCAGGCCTCTGCTTGTGGAGTAGGTTAATTCTCTTTGTGAAAGTACATTTCTCCACTGAACTTCTTCTAAGGCATATACACAAAGTATTGTGAGCTCCTCCTTTTCACCAGGTCTGCAAAGCAGTTTATTTGCTAACAGCTTTTTCACAGCAAAAACTAAGAACTAAGGCCAGTGCACCTGTTATGCCTAGAAGCACTCAATCCAAACACTTCCAAAATGAACACTTTGCACAGTGAGACTGAGTCTGAGCTTGACTCTGCTAAGGGACATTTCATCATGATGTGGCACAATGTAAAATATCCATGCATTCAATCACATAGGAAAGTATCAGTAACAAAATATAATGCAATACAGGCCTCAATTCTTAAGCAGATTCACTAAGGAGTTTGACGTTATCTTCTCTCTGTGGCTATTATCTGGGGATAGCATAACTTACCCAGGGAGTGTCTTTCCACTGGGGTGCATCATCTTATTCAACTACATATGACTCTAAGCAACTGAAACATACAAAGTGCACCTCAAAGTTTCCCTCAAAAATGGATAAACCAAAGAACGTGGCTTGGTTTTGCTCTCAGTTTTGAACAGGTAGCAAAGCTAATTAAGCTGGGAAAGCTTCCCTGGGCAGTGCTACAAGAGTATATCTCATTCCTTTCTCTCTTGGAGGGAATTAGGAAGAAATGCAGGGCTTATTTACCGATCTTTGCAGCTAAAAGGTTGATTGCAAGGAAACCTCTTTGAAGCCCTGGTGCACTGGAACAGCCTGCAACTCCCTTTGTCTATGACTAAGAAGAACTCTAGTGGAGAAGTGCACATTGACAAGGAGAATAATCTGCTCCACAAACAGGGACCTGAAGCTTACCATAAATTCTGCTTCCCAATACCCCCCTAGGAGTGAAGGAAATGGGACACATGCTTGTAGCAAAAGCCAAGGGAAGCTTCCCCAGATTTTTCAGCTTTACTCAATGTTCACCACAGAGAAACAAACCTAGCCATGATTTTTGGTTTCTCTGTTTCTGAGAGAAACTAAGAGGTGCACTTTAGATCTCTCAGTTGCTTAGGGTAAGAGATAGTTAGCTGGAAGATGGTGAAGCAACCCCCACAGAAAGACACAGCTTGGGGCAGGTTAGGTGTTTCCCTGATCATAGCTCTGGGGAGAAGAGAAACTAAAAGCCCGGAATGAATCTGCTTAAAAATTGAGGCCTGAATTGCAGTAATACTGGTAACTGAGACTTGCCCATAGGAATGAATGAATGGATGAATTGCATTGTGCCACCTCACTATGACATTTCCCCTAGCAAAGTCCAGCTTAGACTAAGTGTCCATGATCAAGCTATTCATTTGGGATGAGTTTGGGGTGTGTGCTTCTAGGCATACTAGCTGCACAGGCCTTATTTCTCAGTCTTTGCGGTTAGAAGGCTGTGAGGAAACCTCTTTGCAGCCCTGGTGTGCTGGAACAGCCTGCAACTCCCTTTGTCTAGGACTGAGAAGAACTCCAGGGGAGAAGTGTACATTCACAAGGAGAATGGTCTGCTCCACAAACAGAGCCCTGAAGCCTACCATAAGTGGTGCTTCACGTTTTCCTCCTAGGAGTGAATGGAAGGGGCTATACTCTTATAGCACTGCCCAGGGAAGCTTCTCCAGCTTGTTCAGCTTGGCTCTCTGTTCAGCACAGAAGGATACTGCCTCTGGCATGGTATGTGTTTCCCTGGTCATAGCCCAGGGAAAAGAGAACCTCAATGTCCTGAATGAATCTGCTGAAGATTTGAGGCCTGGATTGCAGCATGAGTTGTGCCTGAGACTTTCCTATAGGAATGAATAGATGGATGAATTGTGTTGTGCCATATTGTTGGAGACCACTATGAATTGGCTCTTAGCAGGAGTTAAAATTAACTAATTGGCTCTTTATTTATCTGTGAGCCTCTCCTAGGGCTAGGCTCCTTGCCTGGTTTATTGAAAGTCCATGAATCACTTTTCCTGGCTGAGGCCTGCAGTGGCCTGTGAAGTCAGAGATACCTCAAAAGACAAGATAAAGAAGGCTGCAGCTGACATCGTATTGGTTACTCAATCAATTATGCAAATAGAAACTGCAGCTGCTGGCATCTTGCCCTACAGGCATCTCAGTCCCACCACAAATGCATCTTGGAGGTAAGATAGTTCTCCATTTTTTGTTGTGTTTTACTACTTGGAGATGTCCTTGAAGTGACTCCCAAGGTCCTGCTCAGTTCTGGCACCTTCCTCAGTATCTCCTCTCTTTGTCTTCTATGAAAATAAATACAGGTGGTCCAGAAAAGCTCTTTCTCTTAGCCCTCATCATAGCCTCAGATTCAAGAGCTCTACAAGGGGCTTTGACCCTCCTGGAGCCCTAAAATCATACCACCTGTCTCATTTATTTAAGCTTTTGCTGTACACTCATTCAGAAGATTGGGGATCTAGGCCAGGTCCCCGATAACTGGTGCCTGGGACAGGGACCTAAAATCCTTGGACTAGGAATTTTAGTCTGAACTAGTACATCCATACAGAGTGGAAAGTGTGGATACGGAGAAGGTCTTCACAGGATGGAAAACTTCACCAGGGATGCCTGGAGAGGAGAGGGAAGAAAAAGGGTTAGTCTTCCCACTGTGAACAAGCCATTTTATCCAGGGATAAAAACCATGGGGCAACATTTCTCTGCTGAGGAGCAAAGGTATTTAGCACTGCTGCAAACCCTGCTTAAATGCTCAGGAGCTCGTGTGCCAAAGAAAAACCTAGCAAAAATGTTAAGAGAGGTAACCAAACATAATCCATGGTTTCCTCAAACAGGTACTATAGATATTTATATTTGGGAAAGAGTTAGAAAAAATCTTAAAATGGAACACAGCACAGGAATAATCATTTCCCCTGAGACATTCTCAACTTGGAATCTGGTTTGTTCAGTTTTAAGTCCCTTAAAGAGCTTGCAGTCAGACACTGATTCGGGCATGGATGGAATAAAAGAGCACCCTGCTGAAGTGCCTGCCACTAAAGCTCAACAGGAGCAGGAGCCTCTTCAAGGCATATCTCACATGGCTCTATCCAAAAACTTACAGATTGTAACGGGAGAGGCTGCTGCAAAGGGGGAGAACAATACCCCCCACTTGCTTCCCAATTGGAATTGAAGATGATACTAATGATGATGAGTATCTTGTTCATAAGCCCTTTGAAATACAACTGCTAAAAATCCTTATACAAAATGTGGTTAACAATGGAGTCCAAAGTCTGTTTACTCTGGGACTCTAACAAAATGTTTTGGATACATATCAATTGATACCTTATGATATCAAACATCTGGCACAAACATGCCTGTCTCCTGCTCAATTCATTCATTTTGATGTAAAGCTAAAATCTCTTGTTTCAGAGCAGGCTCATAAAAACAGGATGGGTCCCAAACCACGTCCAGCTATAAATCAGGAAATGCTTTCTGGGACAGGAATATATGCACAGATTGAGAAACAGATTCAGTGCCCTTAAGAGTTATATCCACAATTGGCAGATTCAGGTAAAACAGCTTGGGCAACTATTCCAGAATATGGGGTCCCCTTAAGATCCTTTTTACACATTTTACAGGGACCCCAAGAGCCATTTACTCAATTTGTGACTAACTTATAAGAATCCATTCACAGGCAGGTTTCAAGCATGGAGACTGTGAACATTTTAACTTTACAGTTGACATACACAAATGCCAATCGGGATTATAAACAGGCTTTAAATCCTGTAAAATTAACTAATGATTTAACAACATATATTTGAGCATGTCAGGACATTGGAACTGAATCCTATAAGACAACTATGATGGCTCAAGTTATGGCTGGTCTTGAAAATGCAAAAGAAAGTAAGATGAAATGTTTTAACTGTGGAAAAATGGGACATGTTAGAAAGAATTGCAGAGCTCTTGCTGGATCTAATAGGACAGATGCTGCTGCTGCAGAAAGTCAAAGAAAAGGTGCCTTTGGCATGGAGGACTCAGGTCCTACACCTGGACTCTGAGATGTCAAAAAGGGAGGCATTGGGCCACATATTGTCATTCTAAATTCCTTAAGGATGGTACACCTTTGCCAAAAATCAAAATGAGTGCCTTCCCTCAGGTTGGTAAAACGATAGAGGAGGAAGAATTTGTTAGTCAAAGAGCCAGTCAGCTTTATCCAGTGCAAACTCACCAGCAGATTCAGCGTCAGCATCAAAAGTGGCTCCCCAGAGAGATATTAATTTGCTCACCAAGGGAACAGCTCAAAATGCAGGATTAGATCTGCCTGCAGCTTGCAGAGTCACTCTCATCGGAGGTGACCAACCTACTCCCATTCCTACAGGAATTTGGGCTCCCCTACCTGAAGGTACAATTGGTCTTGTACTGGGAAAGGCTGCTCTGAATTTAAAAGGAATAACTATTGTGCCTAGTGTGATGGATGGTGATTATAGAGATGAGATACAAGTTCTTGCATGTGCAATGAATCTCTGGGATTTTGAAAAAGGAGATTATGTGGCACAGTTGATTTTGTTTCCTATAGAAAAGCCTTCTTTTGTTAAGTATAGACAGCTCAAAAGGGAGTAGGACCCGTAGAGCAAGACTACAAAAAGTGAAATTTATTTTACACAGGAAGTGACTAAAAACAGGCCTATGTGTTTTACAGAGATTAATGGAAAATGCTTTGAAGGTTTAATAGACACTAGTGCGGCTGTGTCTGTAATTGCATCAGAACAATGGCCTGCCATGTGGCCGACACAGAGGGCTCCTATGTCTCTTATTGAACTGGGAATTCCTGAGCATGTGTAACAAAGTGCCTCACCTCTACTTTATGAGGGGCCAGATGAGCAAAAAGGTTTCTTTTTGCCATACATGACACCTATTGCAGTCAATCTATGGGGAACAGATTTATTACAAAACTGGAAATTAGCATTGACTAGTAATTCTGATTTTAAAACTAATCAAACAAGTCCCAATTTGGAAACTAAACAAATAGATGCAAATATTAAAATTGAACAAATGATGATTAAGATGGGATATCAGAAAGATAAAGGACTAGGAAAAGAGTTACAAGGGATCAAAGAGCCTTTTAAAACTACACCTAAATATAGCAGGCAAGATATTGAATAGCAACAGGTTTTTTTGGCAAGGGCCATTGATGCTTCTTCCCTAACAATGGCTTTGCCTTTACAATGGAAAACTAGGGAGCCTGTTTAGGTTGCTCAATGGCCCCTTAAAAAGGAGAAGTTAACTCAATTACACAAATTAGTAAAAGAACAATTACAGCTAGGACATCTAGAAAGCTCAGTTAGCCCTTGGAATATGCCTGTCTTTGTTACTTCATGGAAGTCAGGTAAATGGAGGTTGTTATAAGACTTGAGAGCTGTAAATGATTGCCTACTTCCTATGGGGGCACTGCAACCAGGATTGCCAAATCCAACTGTAGTTCCTAGAGGCTGGCCTCTTATTATAATTGATTTAAAGGATTGCTTTTTTAGCATTCCTCTTTTTCCCACAGATAGGCCACATTTTGCTTTTTCTGTGCCTAGTTTAAACTTTAAAGAGCCAATGCAATGCTATCATGTTACCTCTATATTGGCAGACAGCCTTCGCAGATTTCATAGGACAGACTGATAATCATTTTGCCAGTGACCCTATCTTTCAAATTTTTCTCAAGCATTTGTATATTATTCCAAAAATTACTAAATGTGAACCTATCCTTGATGCAATGGTTTATTTTACTGATGGCTCTTCCAAAGGCAAGGCTGCAATCTGGAGCAAAGATTATCAACAAGTAATAAAAACTCCAGGACTTTCTGCACCAAGATCTGAGATCAATTTTTATTGTCACACAAGAGTGTAATTACAAACCTATTAATATAATCAGTGACTCAGCATATGCAGTTTACCTTACTAGTGGCTCGAGAGTGCCACCCTTCGGTCAACCTTAGATCCACCTCTACTTAATTTGTTTCTTAGGCTACAAAAGGCGATTCATAATCAGACAGCATCCTTTCATATTGGTCACATAAGGTCTCATTCCAATTTACCTGGATTTTTAGCATATGGTAATCAACAAGCTGATGCACTAGTTGCTTTTATTACACCTTTTGGTGTAGCTAGACAATCTCATTCTTACCATCATCAGAATAGTAAGGCTCTAATCAAAGAATTTCAATGACCCAGGTCTCCAGCAAGACAAATTATGATGCCCTGCCCTACTTGTCAAAAGGTTCCTAGGCCTGTGCCACCAGAGGGCAGTAAACCCAGAGGCTTAAAATATAATGACATTTGGCAAATGGATGTTACACATTTTTCTTCATTTGGCAAGCTACAATATATTCATGTTTCTATTGACACATATTCACATTTAATTCAGGCAACTTGTCACACAGGTAAAAAAACTAGTCGTGTTCAACAACACTGTCTGTCAGCATTTGCCTCTATGGGTGTTCAATGCATCATACAAGCTGACAATGCACCTTCATACATAAGCAAGCCATTACAATCATTTTTTCAACTATGGCATATTAAACACATTACAGGAATACCTTATAACCCTCAAGGACAAGTAATTGTAGAAACAGCATATCTATCTATTAAAATTTAATTACATAAACAAAAAGGGAGAGTACAGTTACTACCACAAATGCAATTAGATTTTGCCAATTTTACATTAAATTTTTTAAATCCAGCTACAGATAGCAAATTGACTCCTGCAGAACTTCATTGGTCAACATCCAATGATGTCCAACACAAAGCTCAAGTGCTTTGGAAGGATATCAACACAGGAAAATGGGAAGGAACAGTACCACTAATAATGTAGGGATGAGGTTATGCTTGTGTCTTGACAGGTGATGGATCAACGAGGTGACTGCCATCCAGAATATACAACCCTGGCATGGCTGATGCAGGTGACAGTCCAGTGTGATGGCTCCACCAATCTGGAACCTCCAGAGAATAGTCTGAATGATGGGAATCACCCCCAGAGACCTGTCAACCAACCAGAAAATTGGCCTCTAGCTCCCCTGAAAGACCAAGAGAGAGGACAAGTGACCCAGTGGAACAACACCCAAGCAATGATTTGTGAGGCCAGAGATATAGTCACCAGAATGGGAATTCCACCAACCCCTGATCAAAAATTCAAAATTGGGACAAATTGTTTCTGATGCCTTAGATCAAGTAAATCCATTCAACTATCTGAAGACACACTTTTGGTTTTATGTTGGTATGCTTAAAGTAATCTGTGTGTTTCTCCTTATTCTATTCATAGTCTGTCGAAGAGAAGCCAAGATGGGCCGACTTGGAGATGACAATCAACCACAACCTACCCTGATATGACTTTTGTTACAAAAAGGAAAATAAAAGGGAGGAGATGTTGGAGACCACTACGAAGTGACTCTGAGTGGGAGTTAAAAGTAACTAATTGGTGTTTTACTTATCTGTCCCAGGGCAAGGCCCATTGCCTGGTGGTGGGAGCTGATTCATAGTAACTGAACCTCTATGAATCACTGGTCCTGGCTGAGGCCTGTAGCATCCTGTGAGGTCAGAGATACCTCAAAGGGCAAGATAAAGAAGGTTGCAGCTGACAACATTTTGGTTCCTCAATGAATTATGCAAATAGAAACTGCAGCTGCAGATATCTTAACCTGCAGGCATCTCAGTCCCACCACAAATGCCACCTTGTAGATAAGATTGTTCTGCTTTTTTGGGAACTTTTTAGGATTAGAGATGTTCTTGAAGTGACTCCCAAGATTCTGCTCAGTTCCAGCACCTACCTCAGTCTCACCTCTCTTTGTTGGCTATGGAAATAAATACGGGTGGTCAAGAGAAGATATTTGTATTAGCCCTCATCACAACTCAGAGTCAAGAACTCTGCAAGGGGCTTTGATGGTTCTAATGCCCTAAAATCATACCACTTGTCTTATTTATTTAAGCTTTTGCCATACAAAAGTTCAGAAGATTGGTGATCTAGGACAGTTCACTGATACCACATCACTGTGGCATTTCCTCAAGGCAATTCAAGCTCAGGCTATGTGTCCCCAAGTGAACTGTTCATTTGAGATGAGTTTGTGGTGTGTGCTTCTAGGCATTTCAGGCTGACAGGCCTTATTTCTGGGTTTTTGCAGTGAAAAAGGTTGATTGAAAGGAAATCTACCACCCTGCTACAATGAAATAGCCTTCAAATCCATTTCTCTAGGATGAAGAAAAATTCTGGGGGAGAAGTGGACTTTCAAAAAGAGAATGATCTGCTCCACAAACAGAGGCCTGAAGCCTACAATAAGTGATGATTCCCAATTTCCACATAGGAGTGAATGGGAAGGGATGTAAGGTTGTAGCACTGCCAAGGACAGCTTCCCCAGCTTATTCAGCTTTGCTCCCTGCTCAGCACAGAGAAGCAAACTTAAATCCATTCTTTGGGTTTGCCATTTCTCTCACAAATGGAGATGTGAACTTTGGATCTCTCAGTTGCTTAGGGTAACAGGTACTAAGCTAGAAAATGGTGAACCACTTCCACAGAAAGACACAGACTAGGGTAGGTTGTGTTTCCCTGATCATAGACCAGGGAAGAAGCCAATCTCAATGTCCTGAATGAATCTGCTTAAGAATTGAGGCCTGGATTGCAGCATGAGTTGTGCCTGAGACTTGCCTATAGGAATCAATGAATGAATAAATCACACTGTGCCACATTCCTGTGGCATTTCCTGGAGCCAAGTGAAGCTCAGGACTTATGTCCATGACCAAACTGCTCATTTGGGATGAGGTTGGTCTATTTGCTTCTAGGCACTCCAGTCACATTGGCCTTATTTCTCATTTTCTTTGGTTAAAAGGCTGATTGTGAGGAAACCTATTTTTAGACCTGGTGTGGAGGAACAGGCTGCAAACCCCTTTGCCTAGGACTAAGAAAAACTCCATGGGAGAAGTGTACATTCACAAGGAGAATGCTCTGCTCCTCAAACAGAGGACTGAAGCTGACCATAAGTGGTGCTTCCTAATTCCCTCCTAGGGTGAATGGAAGGGGATATGCGGTTGTAGCACAGCCCAGAGAAGCTTCCCCTGCTTATTTAGCTTTATTCCCTGCTCAGCCAAGAGGAGCCAAACCTAACCACATTCTTTGGTTTCTCCATTTCTGAGAGAAAATGAGGCACACTTTGGATCTCTCAGTTGCTCAGGGTAATATGCAGTTAGCTGCAATATGGTGAAGCACCTCCACAAAAAGACAAAGCCTGGGGCAGGTTATGGGTATGTGTGATCAGACTAAGGGGAGAAGAGAAGGTCAATGTCCTGAATGAATTTACTTAAGAATTGAGGCCTGGATTGAAGCTTGAGTTGTGCCTGAGACTTGCCTAAAGGAGTGAATGGATGGATGAATCACAATATGCCACATTTTTGTGGAATGTCCCCAAGTCAAGTGAAGCTCTGGCTAAGAGTCCCTGAGCAAACTTTTCCTTTGTGATGACTTTGGTGTGTGTGCTTCAAGGGAGTCCTGGTGCACAGGCCTTATTTCTTGGTTTTTCAGTAAAAGGCTAAATGCGAGGAAACTTATTTGTAGATCCGGTGATGTGGAACACCCTGCAACACGCATTCCCTAGGAATAAAAAGAACTCGAATGGATTAGTGTACATTGACAAGGACAATGGTATGCTCCACAAACAGAGGCCTGAAACCTATCATAACTACTACTTCCCAATTCCGTCCTAGGAGTGAATGAAAGGGGATATATGCTTGTGGCACTACCCAGGGAAGCTTCCCCAGCTTATTCTCTTTTGCTCCCTGCTCAGTCCAGAGAAGCAAACCTTAAAGCATTATTTGGTTTCTCAGTTTATGAGAGAAACTGAGAGGCACACTTTGGGTTTCCCAGGTGCTTAGGGTGAGAGGTAGTTAATTGGAATATGGTGAAGCACCCTTATAGAAACGCAGAGTAAGAGGCACGTTATGTGTTTCCCTGATCATAGCTCTGGAGAGAAGAGAACCTCAATATCCTGAATGAATCGTCAAAAGAATTGAGACCTGGATTGCAGTATGAGTTGTGCGTGAGACTTGCCTATAGGAATGAATAGATGGATTCATCAAATTGTTCCAAATCCATGTGGCATTTCCCAGAGCCAAATCAAGTTGAAGCTAAGTGTCTGTGAGAAAAGTTTTCATTTGGAATAACTTTGGGGTGTGTGCTACTACACACTCCAGTTGCACAGGCCTTATTTCTCATTTTTTGCAGTTAAAAGGCGGATTGCAAAAACACCTCTTTGCAGCCCTGGTGTGTTGGAACAGCCAGCAACCCACTTAACCTAGGACTCACAAGAACTCCAGTGGAGAAGTGTACATTCACAAGGAGAATGTTCTGCTTCATAAACAGAGGCCTGAAGCCTAACATAAGTGGTGCTTCCCAATTCCCTAAAAGAATTGAATGGAAGGGAATATATGGTTTTTAGCACTACTCAGGGAAACTTGCAAATCTTATTCAGCTTTGCTCTCTGCTCAGCCCAAATAAGCAAACCTAACCGCAATCTTTGGTTTCTCTGTTTCTGAGAGAAATGGAGACACACATTTTGGATCTCTCAGTTGCTTAGGCTGATAGGTAGCTGGCTGGAACATGGTGAAGAAACCCCACAGAAAGACACAGCCTGGGACATTCTATGTGTTTCCCTGATCATAGCACTGGGTTAGAAGTGAAACTCAGTATCCTAAATGAATCTGCTTATGCACTGAGGCCAGGATTGCAGCATGACTTGTGCCTGAGATTTGCCTACAGGAATGAATGGATTGATGGATGAAGTGCATTGTGCCACATCCCTGTGGCATTTCCCTGAGCCAAGTCAAGCTCAGGCTAAGTGTCCATGAACAAAGCGTTCATTTAGGATGAGTTTATGTTGTGTGATTCTAGGCACTCCAGGTGCACAGGTCTTAGATCTTGGTTTTTGTTGTTTAAAAGGCTGATTGCAAAGACACTGCTTTGCAACCCTGGTGCAGTGAAGCAGCCTGCAACTCCCTTTTTCTAGGTTTAAGAAGAGCTCCATGAGAGAAGTGCACATTCACCAGGAGAATGGAGTGCTCCACAAAGAGAGACCTGAAGCTTACCATAAGTGGTGCTTTCCAATTCCTGCACAAGAGTAAATGGAAGAGGACAAAGGGTTGAACCACAGCCCAAGGAAGCTCCCTCATCTTATTCAGCTTTGCTCCCTGCTCAAACCAGAGAATGATACTCAAATGCATTCTCTGGTTTCTCCATTATTGAGAGAAATTAAGAGGCACACTTTGGATCTCTCAGTTGCTTAGACTGATAAGTAGTTAGATGGAATATAGTGAAGCACCCCCACAGAAAGAAACAGAATTGTGCAGGTCATGTGTTTTACTTATCATATCCCTGGGGAGAAGAGGACCTCAATGTCCTGAATGAATCTGCTTAAGAATTGAGGCCTGGGTTGTGGCAAGATTTGTGCCTGAGTCTTGCCTATAGGAATAAATAGATGGATGAATCGCATTGTACCACCTCACTGTGGCATTTCCCCAATCCAATACAACCTCAGGCTAAGTTTCTGTGAGCAAACTGTTCATTTGGGATGCTTTGGTGTGTGTGCTTCCAGGCATTCCAGGCAAACAAGCATTATATCTTGTTTTTTGCAGTTAAAATGTTGATTATGAGATAACCTCTTTGCAGCCCTGGTGAGGTGGAATAGCCTGAAACCCCCTTTTCTAGGACTAAGAAGAGCTTCAGTGGAGAAGTTTACATTCACAAGGATAATTATCTGCTCCACAAACAGAGGCCTAAAGCCTACCATAAGTTGTACTTCAAAATTTCCTCCTAGGAGTGAATGGTAGTGGATATATGGTTTTAGCACTTCCCAGAGATACTTGCCAAGATTATGCAGGTTTGCCCCTTGCTCAGCACAGAGTTTCAAATTTAACTGCATTCTTTGTTAACTCCATTTTTGAGACAAACTGTGAGACACACTTTAGGGCTCTCAGTTGCTTATGGTGATAGTCAGATAACTGACACATGGTGAAGCACCCTCACAGAAAGACACAGCCTGGGATAGGTTATGTTTTTCACTGATCATGTCCCTGGGGATAATAGAAACTCAATGTCTTGAATGAATCTGCTTAAGAATTGAAGGTACTATTGCAGTATGAATTGTGCCTGAGACTTCCCTATAGGAATGAATTAATGGATGGATGCACTGAATTGTGCCACATCCCTGTGGCACTTCTCCAAGCAAAATCAAGTTCTTGGCACTCCAGGCACACAGGCCTTATTTCTCAGTGTTTGTGTTTAAAAGGTTGATAGCAAGGAAACCTCTTTGCAGCCCTGGTGCATTGGAACAGCATACAACACCCTTTTCCTAGGTCTAAGAAGGACTCATGTGGAGAAGTGTGCATTCAAAAGGACAATGGTCTGCTCCACAAACAGTGGCCTGAAGCCAACCATTAAGGTTGCTTCCCAATTCCTTCCTAGGAGTTGAATGAAAGAGGATATAAAGTTGTAGCACTGCACAGAGAAGCGTCCACAGCTTATGCAGTGTTGATCCCTGCTCAGTACAGAGAAGCAAATCTAACCACATTCTTTGGTTTCTCAGCTTCTGAGAGAAATGGAGAGGTCATTTTAGATCTCTCAGTTGCTTACAGTGATACATTATTTGCTGGAATATGGTGAAGTACCAACAAAGATGACACACCTTGTGGCTGACTATCTGTTTCCCAGATCATAGGACCAGGTAAAAGAGAATTTAAATGTCCTGAATGAATCTGCTAAGAATTGAGGCCTGGCTTGCAGCATGAGTTGTACCTAAGACTTGCCTATTGGAATGGATGGATCAGTGACACTGTGCTACATACATTGGGCATTGCCCTGAGTCAAGTAAAGCTCAGGACAAATGTCCATGAGCTAACTGTTCACTTTGGGTGAGTTTGTAGTGTGTGCTTTTAGGAACTTGAGGCACACAGGCATTATTTCTCAGTTTTTGTGGTTAAAAGGCTGATTGCAAAGACACCTCTTTGCAGCCCTGGTGTGTTGGAACAGCCAGCAACCCACTTAACCTAGGACTCAAAAGAACTCCAGTGGAGAAGTGTACATTCACAAGGAGAATGTTCTGCTCCATAAACAGAGGCCTGAAGCCTACAATAAGTGGTGCTTCCCAATTCCCTAAAATAAGTAAATGGAAGGTGATATACAATTGCATCACTACCCAGGGTAATTTCCTCAGCTTACTTAACCTTTCTCCCTGCTCAGATCAGAGAAGTAACCATAACTGTATTCTTTTGTTTCTCTATTTTTGAGAGAAATGAAGAGGTGCACTTTGGATCTCTTAGTTGCTTAGGATGATAGGTAGTTAGCTGGAATATGGCGAATAATCCCCAGAGACAGACATAGGCTGGGATGTGCTATGTGTTTCCCTGATCATAACCCGCGTTAGAAGAGAAACCCAATGTCCTGAATGAATCTGCTTGTGCACTAAAGCCTGGAATGCAGCACTACCTCTGCCTGTGACTTGCCTATAGGAATGAATGGATGGATGGATGAATCGCCTTGTGCCACAATGCTGTGGCATTTCTACAAACCAAGTCAGACTCACCTTAAGTGTCTATGATAAAAATGTTCATTTAGGATGAGTTTGGAGTTTGTACTTCTAGGCATTCCAGTCTTACAGGCCTTATTCTCAGTTTTTGCAGTTAAAACATTTATTGCAAAGAAATCGCTTTGTAGTCCTGGTGTGGAGGAACATGCTGCAACTCTCTTGGTCTAGTACTAAGAAGAAATCCAGTGGAGAAGTATAAATTCACGAGAAGAATGGTGTGCTCCACAAAGAGCGGCCTAAAGCCTACAATAAGAGGTGATTCCCAATTCCCTCCTAGGAGTGAATGGAAGGGGATATATGCTTGTAGCACTGCTCACAGAAGCTTTCCCAGCTTATTCAGCTTTGGTCAATGCCCAGCATGGAGAAGCAAGCCTAACCACATTCTTTGGTTTCCGGGTTTAATGAGAGGAGCACTTTGATTTTCTCAGTTGCTTAAGGATTTAAGCAGTTAGCTGGGTTATGCTAAAGCACCCCCAGGAAAGACAGTGCATGAGGCGGGTTATGTGTTTCCCTGATCACAGACCCGGGAGAAGATAACTAAATGTCCTGAAAGTACTGACCTAAGAATTGAGGCATGGATTGCAGCATGAGTTTTTCCTGAGACTTGCCTATAGTAATAAATGGATGGGTTAATCGTATTGTGTCCCAACCATGTGGTTTTCCCTGAGACAAATGAGGCTCAGGATAATTGTACGTGAACAACCAGTTCATTTGGGGTAAGTGTGGGGTCTATGCTACTAGGAATTTCAGGCACACAGACCTTATTTCTGAGTTTTTGATCTTAAAACACTGATTGCATGGGAACATCTGAGCTCCCATGGTGCACTGGAATAGCCTGGAATTCTCTTTTTCTAGGACTAAAAAAAACTGCAGTGGATAATTGAACATTCACAAGGAGAATGATCTGTTCCAACAGCAGACACCTAAAGTCTACTGTAAGAGGTGCTTCACAAATTGCTACCAGGAGGGAATGGAAGGGGATATACGTTTGTAGCACTGCCCAGGCAAGCTTTCCCAGCTTATTCAGCTTTGCTCCCTGCTCAGTACAGAGAAGCAAACCTAACCACACTCTTTGCTTTCTCCGTTTGTGAGAGAAAAGAAGAAGCTCACTTTGGATCTCTTGGTCGACAACAGTGATAGGTAGTTAGCTGGCATATGCTGAAGCCACCTCCACAGACACACCCTACCTGGGGCAGGTTATGTGTTTCCCTGATTATAGACCCAGGGAGAGGAGAAGCTCAATGACCTGAATGAATCTGCTTGAGAATTGATGCCTGGATTGCAGTATGAGCTGTGCTTGAGAAATGCATAAAACAATGAAAGGATGGATGGATGAATCATGTTGTGCAACTCACTGTGGCATTTCCCCGAGCAAAGTACAGCTCAGATTAACAGTGAGTGAGCAAACTGTACACTAGGGTTGAGTTTAGGGTGTGTGTTTCTGGGCATTCCATTTGAACAGGCCTTATTTCTTGGTCTTTGAGGTTAAAAGGCAGATTGAGAAGAAACCTTTTTGTAGCTCTAGTGTGGTGGAAAATCCTGCAACTCACTTTCTCTAGAACTGAGAAGAACTCCAGGGGAGAAGTGTACATTCACAAGGAGAATTGTCTACTCCACAAAAAGAGGCCTAAAGCCTACCAAAAGTGGTGCCTCACAATTCCCTCCTAGGAGTGAATGGAGGTGATATACACTTTTAGTCTGCCCTGGGAAGCTTCACAACCATTTCTGCTTTACTCCTTGCTCAGTCCAGAGAAGCAAAACTAGCCACTCTCTTTAGTTTCTCGTTTCTGAGTGAAACTGAGAGGCTCACTTTGGATCTCTCAGTTTCTTAGGGTGATAGATTGTTGGCTGGCATATGGGGAAGCAACCCCCACAGAAACACATTGCCTGGGGCAAGTTTTGTGTTCACCTGATCATAGCCCCTTGGAGAAGAGAAGCTCAATGTCCTGAATGAATCTGCTTAAGAACTGATGCCTGGATTGCAGCATGAGTTGTGCCCGAGACTTGCCTATAGGAATCAATGGATGGATGGATAAATCATGTTGTGTCACCTCACTGTGGCATTTCCCAAGCCAAGTCCAGCTCAGGCTAAGTGTGAGTGAGCAAACTGCTCACTTGGGATTAGTTGGGGAGGTGTGTTTCCAGGCATTACTGGTGCACAGGCCTTATTTCTTGGTCTTTGCGGTTAAAAGGCTGATTGTGAGGAAACCTCTTTGCAGCCCTGGTGCGGTGTAACAGTCTGCAACTCCCTTTATCTAGATCTGAGAAGAACTACAGGGGAGAAGGGCATATTGACAAAGAGAATGGTCTGCTCCACAAACAGAGGCCTGAAGCCTACCATAAGTGGTGCTTCCCAGTTCCCCCTAGGATTGAATGGAAAGTGATACACACTTGTAGCACTGCCCAGGAAAGATTCCCCATCTTATTCAGTTTTGTTCCCTGCTCAGCACGGTGAAAAAAACCTAACCACTCTCTTGTTTTTGTGTTTCTGAAATAAATGGAGAGGCACACTTTGGATCTGTCAGTTGCTTAGGCTGATAGGTAATTAGCTGGCAGCTGGTGAAGCAACCCCTACAGAAACACACAGCCTGGGACAGGTGATGTTCTTCCCTTATCATAGCCCCGGGGAGAAGAGAAACTCAAGGTCTTAAATGAATTTGCTTAAGAATTGAGGCCTGGATTGCAGCATGAGTTGTACCTGAGACTTGCCTATAGGAATCAATTAATGGATGGATGAATCGTATTGTGCCACCTCACTCTGGCATTTCCCTGAACCAAGTCCCACTCAGACTAAATGTACATGAGCAAACTGTTCACTTGGGATGAGTTTTGCGGGTGTTCTACAAATTCCCAGTGCACTGGCCTTATTTTTTGGTCTTTGTGGTTAAAAGTCTGATTGTGAGGAAACCTCTTTGTAGCCATGGTGTAGTGGAACTGCCTACAGCTCCCTTTGTCTAGGACTGAGAAGAACTCTGGGATCAAAGTGCACGTTCACAAGAAGAATGGTCTGCTCCACAAGTAGAGGCCTGAAGCCTAACATAAGTTGTGCTTCCAAATTCCCTCCTTGGAGTGAATGTAAGAGGATATACGCTTGTAGCACTGCTGAGGGAAGCTTCCCCAGCTTATTCAGCTTTGCTCCCTGTTCAACATGGAGAGGCAAACCTAACCACACTGTTTGGTTTCTCCGTTTTTGAGAGAAATGGAGAGGAGCACCTTGCATCTCCCCCTTGCTTAGGGTGATAGGTCATTACCTGGCATATGGGGAAGCAACTCCCACAGAAACACACAGCCTTGGCCTAGTTATCTGTTTCCCTGATCATAGTCCTGTGGATAAGGGAAGCTCAATGACTTGAATGAATCTGCTTAAGAATTGAGGTCTGGATTGCAACATGGGTTGTGCTTGATATTTCCCTATAGGAACGACTGGGTGGATGGATGGATGTTTGAATCAGGTTGTGCTATATTGGAGACCTCTATGAAGTCACTCTGAGCTGGATGTAAAATTTACTAATTGGGGTTTCATACATCTGTGAGCCTGTCCTAGGCCTAGACCCCTTGCCTGGTGATGGGAACTGATTCATAGTAAAGGAACCTCTATAAATCACTGGTTCTGACAGAAGCCTGTAGTGGCCAATTAGGTCATAGATACCTCAAAGGGCAAGGTAAAGAAGGTCGCAGCTGAGGACATCTTGACTCCATAATCAACTATGCCAATAGAGACTGCCCTGCAGGCATCTTACTCTGCAAACATTTCTGGCCCACCACAAATGCCATTTTGGAGATAAGATAGTTCTCCTTTTCTGGCATTTTTTCCTACTTGGAGATGTCCTTAAAGTGACTCTCAAGTCCTGCTCTGTTCTAGCACCCCCCCTCCATATCCCCTCTGTTGGTGTACAATGGAAATAAATATGGGTAGTCCAGAGAAGCTCTTTTTCTTACCCCCCATGATAGCTACAAAATCAAGAACTCTGTAGGGGCTTTGACCCTCCTGAAGCCCTAAAATCATACCACTTTTCTCATTTATTTAAGCCTTCACTGTATGCTTGTTTGGAAGATTTGGGATCTAGGCCAGGTCCCCAATAACTGGGGACCTGCAACAGGGACCTGAAATCCTTGGACTAGGAATTTTAGCCTGAACAAGTAAGTCCACACAGAGTGGAAAATGTCTGGATATGGGAAAGGCCTTCACAGGATGGAAACTGTGCCAGGGATGCCTGGAGAGGAGAGGGAAGAACAAGATAGGCAAGTCTTCCCTCTGTGAACAAGCCATTTTATCTGGGAGTAGGAACCATGGAGCAACGTTTCTCTGCTGAGGAACAAAGGTATTTAGTGCTGTTCCAAAGCCTGCTTAAATGCTCAGGAGCTCGTGTGCCAAAGAAAAACCTAGCAAAATGTTAAAGAGGTAACCAAATATATTCCATGGCTTCCTCAAACAGGCACTGTATATATTGATATTTGGGAAAAAGTTGGAGAAAATCTTAAAAGGGCATGTGGCACAGGAAAAATCATTTCCACTGAGACGTTCTCAACTTAGAATCTGGTTCATTCAGTTTTAAGTCCCTTACAGAGCTTGCAGTCAGACTCTGATTTGGGCATGGAGGGAATAAAGGAGCCCCCTGCTGAGATGCCTGCCACTAAAGCTCAACAAAAGGAACAGAAGCCTCTGCAAAAAATATCTCACAGGACTCTATCCAGACACTTATGGATTGTAAGGGAAGAAGCTGCCACCAAGGGGGAGAATAACACCCCCTGGTTGCTTCCCAATTGAAATTAATGATGATACTGATGAGGAGAAGGAATATTTGGTTCATAAGCCTCTTGAAATACAACTGCTAAAAAACTTAGACAAAGTGTTGTTAATAATGGAGTCCAAAGTCCATTTACTTTGGGACTCTTACAAAATATTTTGGATACATATCAATTGATACCTTATGATATCAAACATATGGCACAAACATGCCTGTCTCCTGCTCAGTTCCTTCATTTTGATACAAAACTAAAAACCCTTGTTTTAGAGCAGGTGCATAAAAACAGGATGGGCCCCATACCACGTCCATCTATAAATGAGGAAATGCTTTCTGGGATAGGAAAATAAGTGCTGATTGAGGAGCAGATTCAATGTCCTGAAGAGTTATATCCACAATTCGCAGATTTAGCTAAAAAAGCTTGGATAAGTATTCTGGAAGATGGGGTCCCATTAAGGTCCTTTGTACTCATCTTGCACGGACCCCAAGAGCCATTTACTCAGTTTGTGGCTAAACTACAAGAAGCCGTTCACAGGCAGGTTTCAAACACAGAAGCTGTGAACATTTTAATATTACAATTGACATAGGCAAACATCAATCGGGATTGTAAACAGGCTTTAAATCTTGTAAAATCAACTAATGATTTAACAATATATATATGAGCATGTCAGGACATTGGAACTGAATCCTGTAAGACAACTATGATGGCTCAAGTTATGGCTGGTCTTACAAATGCAAAAGGGAATACGATGAAATGTTTTAATTGTGGAAAATAGGACATATTAGAAAGAATTGCAGAGCTCTTACTGGGTCTAATAGGGCAGATGCTGCTGCTGCAGCAAGTCAAGGAAAAGGTGCCTCTGGCATGGAGGACTCAGGTCCTGTGCCCGGACTCTGTCCAAGATGCCAAAAACAGAGATTTTTGGCCAAATTTTGTCATTCTAAATTCCTTAAGGATGGTACATCTTCATCAAAATCAAAATGAGGGCCTTCCCTCAGGCTGGTAAAACAATACAGGAGGAACAACTTGTGAGTCAAAATGCCAGTCTGCTTTATCCAGTGCAAACTCGAAAACAAATTCAATAGCAGCATCAAAGGTGGCATCCCAAAGAGATGTAACTCGCTCTCCAGGGGAACAACTCAAACTGCAGGATTAGATCTGCCTATGGCCAGCAGAGTCGAACTCATTGGAGGTGACTAACCTACCCAAATTCCTACAGGAATTTCGGGTCCCCCACCTGAAGGAACAATTGGTCTTGTACTGGGAAAGACTGATCTGAATTTAAAAGGAATATCCATTGTGCCTAGTGTGATCGATGGTGATTGTAGCAATGAGATATAAGTTCTTGCATGTGCAACAGATATCTGGGTTTTTGAAAAGGGAGATTACGTGGCACAGTTGATTTTGTTACCTTTAGAAAAGCCTTCTTTTGTTAAGTATAGACAGCTCAAGAGGGGGCAGGAACCTCAGAGCAAGACTACAAAAAAAGAAATTTAGTTTACAAAGGAAGTGACTAAAAACAGGCCTATGTGTTTTATAAAGATTAATGGAAAATACTTTGAAGGTTTAATAGACACTGGTGAGGATGTGTCTGCAGTTGGATCAGAACAACGGCCTGCCACGTGGCCAACACAAAGGTCACCTATGTCTCTTGTCAGATTAGGAAGTCCTCAACATGTGCTACAAAGTGCTTCACTTCTACCTTATGAAAGCCCAGACCAACAAAAAGGTTTCTTTTTACCGTATGTGGCACCTACTCCAGTAAATTTATGGGGAAGAGATTTGTTAAAGAAGTGGAAATTACTGCTGACTAGTAATTCTGATTTTAAAACTAATCAAAGAAGTTCTAATTTGGAAAATCAACAAGTAGATTCAGTTCCTAAAATTGAACAAATGATGATTAAAATGGCATATCACAAAAATAAAGGACTAGGAAAAGATTTACAAGGAATCAAAGAGCCTGCTCAAATTGCACCTAAAAATAACAGGCAAGATATCAGGTATCAACAGGTTTTTTTGGCAAGGGTCATTGATGCTTATCCCCCCACAACAGCTCTACCTTTACAATGGAAAACTAAAGAGCCTGTTTGGATAGACTAATGGCCACTTAAAAAAGAAAAACGAACTGAATTACACAAATTAGAAAAAGAACAATTACAATTAGGACATTTAGAAAGCCCAGTTAGCCCGTGTAATATGCCTGTCTTTGTAATTCCAAACAAGTTAGGTAAATGAAGGTTGTTACAAGATTTAAGAGCTTTAAATGCTTGCCTGCTTCCTATGGGAGTGCTGCAACCAAGATTGCCAAACCCAATGGCGGTTCCTAGAGACTGTCCTCTTATTGTATTTGAGTTAAAGGATTGCTTTTTAAACATTCCTCTTTTTCCCACAGATAGGCTATGTTTTGCCTTTTCTGTGCTTAAGTTAAACTTTAAGGGAACAATACAGCTAATAATGTGGAGACAAGGTTATGCTTGTGTCTTAGCAAGTAAAAGATCCACAAGAAATATATACCCTTGGTGAGAGACGAGACCAATGCTGGAGACAGCCTTGTGTGACGGCTCAGCCAATCTGGGCCCCCAGAGACCTGTCAATCAACCAGAAAATCGACTTCCATCTCCCCTGAGAGACCAGAAGAGAGGATGAGTGATCCAGTGGAATGACATCCAAGCAGTGATTCGTGAGGCTAGAGATATAGTCACCAGAAGAGGAATTCCACCAACTCCCGAAAACCTTTTGGTTGCCTTAAAGGCTCTGCTAGCAGTATCTGTATGTATAAAACCTGTCTCAGGGGTCAAGTATTGGACTTATGTCCCTAATCCACCATTACTTAGACCCTTTACTTGGGCAGATACTCCACCTGAGGTTTATCATGAGCCAGACATACTAGTCCTAAATAAATGTCATTCCAGGTCTAGTCATGCCCATTGATATGACAATGTGACTATAAATTATACTTCATATTTTACCTTTCCTCCATTATGTGTTGAAGATGTTAAAGTTCAATCAAAACATTGCTATGTTGCTCACCCTCAAATATGAATGGGATATGCTTTAGAGGAATTGATTGTTATCACCCTGAGATCCATACCTACCCCAGGAAATGTAACAGAATTATGGAAGCCAAAAATACCTACCTGCTCTGTGACTAATCATTGACAGTTACAGGAAGAGACTGCTTGGCCTTGGGCTTCGTGTTGGGCCAAGTCAGGAATTAAAGGAAAAATAAGACCATATGAATTTATTGATTGGAGCCCATGGGGAGAACTTGTTGGTAGGATAAAAAGTACAGACCCATGGCAGGCCCTAAATTGGACATATTCAGACAATGTTACTAAACAATCTCTTCCTGTGCAATTTGTAAATTGGACCAGCTTAGGGTTTAGTATCCCTATGCCTCACTTAATCTGTGGGGCACAAGTAGGACCAATGTAGCAGTCTTTCTGGAAATTGGCTCTACCCTTTATAAAAGGAAACATATGGCCTGGTATAAAAGGAAACATATGGCCTGGTAATCATCTAATAAAAAAATTCTTATGTTAAAGCATTATAAGACTGTACAACCTTCTATTTACATTTACAATCCTTGTGTATTTTTATATGGCACTGTATCTTGGAATATTAATTCTTTTAATAGCTCAAATTGTACCTTGAGCCTTGACCAGGTGCTGTTTATGGGCAAACATCATTAGTAATGGGTCACATGCCAGGAGATTGGATCCCCGTTAATCTCACTGAAAAGTGATCATGCTCTCCGGCATCACAATGGTTACATACACTAGTGAGACATCTGACCCACAGGACAAAAAGAATACTTGGTTTAATTACTACAGGAATTGTTTCTCTGGTTCTCCTAATTTCCAGTGTGTTGATTTCTTCAGTGGCCATCACAGATTCTGTGCAAACAGCTCACTTCATAGATAACTGGACAAAAACTGCTGATGAGGCATGGAACATACAATGTAACATAGATGCCAAATTACAGACACATCTTAGCATGCTGGAAACTTCTGTGTTATGGATGGAAGATCAAATAGAGAGTTTCCCACTGTTACAAGGATTAAAGTGCCATTACAAGGCCACTCATTTCTGCATAACTCCCTTGCCTTATAACAAATCTATACACCCTAGGGAGGATATAAAGAAACATATACAAAGAGCTATCCATCAAAATGTTACTATGGATATCGATGCTCTTCAGAAGGAGGTGTTGTCAATGTCTCAACAAACTCAAAAATCTGATGAACTAATTCAAAATTGGGACAAATTTTCTGATGCCTTAGATCAATTAAATCCATTCCACTATCTGAAGGTACACTATTGGTTTTATATTGTTATACTTGGAGTAATTTGTGTGTTTCTTCTTATTCTGCTCATAGTCTGGGAAGAGGAGCCAAGATGGGCCTACTTGTGCACGATGCTAAACCAGGACTTACCCTGATCCAGCTTTTGTTGCAAAAACATAAACAAAAAGATGTTGGAGACCACTATGAAGAGACTTAGAGCAGGATTTAAAATTAACTAATTGGCTTTCTATCTGTGAGCCTGTCCAAGGCCTAGGCCCCTTGCCTGGTGATGGGAGCTGATGCATAGTAATTGAACCTCTGTGAATCACTGGTTCCGGCAGAGGTCTGTAGTAACCTGTGATGTCAGAGACACCTTAAAAGGCAAGATAAAGCCATTGCTGCTGACAACTGGCTCAGACTCAAGTAAATAGAGACTGCAGCTGCAAACATCACATATCTACAGGCTCTCTTTCCCACCATAAATGTCATCATGGAGTTAAGACAGTTCTCATTATTGGCACAATTTGTTATTTGGAGAAGTCTTTGAAGTGACTCCCAAGGTCCTGCTCATTTGCAGTGGTTATCTCAGAATCCCCACTTTTTGTCTGCTAATGAAAATAAACAAGGGCAATGGAGAGAGGCTCTTTGTTTTAGACCTCATGACAGCCACAGAGTCAAGAATTCTACAGGGTTTTGATACTACTGGAACCCCAAAATCATACCACATGTCTCATTTATTTATGCCTTCACCGTACACTCATTTGGAAGATTGGGGATCCAGGCCTGGTACCCATATAGAACTGAGAAGAACTCGAGGGGAAAAGTGTACGTTCACAAGGAGAATGCTCTGCTCCACAAACAAAGGCCCAAAGCCTGCCATAAGTGGTACTTCCCTATTCCCTTCTAGGAGTGAATGGAAGGGGATATACGTTTGTAGCACTGCCCAGGGAAGCTTCCCCAGCTAATTCAACTTTGCTCCTTGCTCAGCATGGAGAAGCAAAGCTAACCACACTCTTTTGTTTCTCCATTTCTGAGAGAAATGGAGAGGCGCACTTGGGATGTCTTGGTTGCTTAGGGTAATGGATAGTTAGCTGGATTATGGTGAAGCAGTCACCTCAGAAGCACACAGCTAGGGGCAGGTTATGTGATTCCCTGATCATACCCCTGGGGAGAAGGGACGGTCAATGTCCTGAATGAATCTGCTTAAGAATTCAGGACTGGATTGTACCATGAGTTGTGCCTGAAACTTGCCTATACTTGATGGGTGGATGAATTGCATTGTGCCCCCTAAAAGTGGCATTTCCCCAACCCAAGTTTGGGTCAGGCTAAGTGTGAGTGAGGAAACTGCTCACTTGGGATGAGTTTGGGGTGTGTGCTTCTCGGCATTCCTGGTGCAAAGGCCTTATTTCTCAGTCTTGTGGTTAAAAGGCTGATTGCAAGGAAAATATTTTCAGCTCTGGTACGGTGGAACAGCCTGCAACTGCCTTTGTCTAGGACTGAAAAGAACTCCAGGGGAGAAGTGTACATTCACAAGGAGAATGGTCTGCTCCACAAACAGATGTCTGAAGCCTACCATAAATGGCGATAACCCATTCTCTTCTAGGAGTGAATGGAAGGGGATATGCACTTCAGTAATGCCCAGGGAATCTTCCCCAGCTTATTCAGTTTTGCTCCTGCTCAGCACAGAAAAGCAAACCGAATCCCTCTCTTTTGTTTCTCCATTTCTAAGAGAAATGCAGAAGTGCACTTTGGATCTCACAGTTACTTAGGGTGATAGGTAGTTAGCTTGCATATGGTGAAGCAACCTCCATAGAAACACACACCTGGAGGAAGGTAATGTCGTTCTGTGATCACTGTCCTGGGGAGAAGAGATTCTCAGTGCCCTTAATCTGTTTAAGAATTGAGGCCTGGATTGCAGCATGAGTTGTGCCTGATACTTTCCTGTAGGAATCAATGGATGGATGGATGAACTGCATTGTGCCACCTTACTATGGCATTTTCCCGAGCCAAGTTCAATTCAGGCTATGTGTGCATGTGCAAAGAGTTCACTTATGATAAGTTTGGGGGGGTGCTTCTAGACATTCCCAGTGCACAGGCCTTAATTCTTGGTTTTTGCAGTTAAAGCCTCATGGCATGGAAAACTTTTTCCAGCCCTGCTAAGGTAGAACAGTGTGCAACTCCCTTTGTCTTGGACTGAGAAGAATTCCAGGGGAGAAGTGTACCTTCACAAGGAGAATGCTCTGCTCCACAAACAGAGGCCTGAAGCCTACCATAAGTGGTGCTTCCCCATTCCCTCATAGGAGTGAATTGAAGGGGCTATACACTTGTGGAACTGCTCAGGTAAGCCTGCTTGGCTTATTCAGCTTTGCTCCCTTCTCAGGAAAGAGAAGCAAACTGCACTGCACTGGTTGGTTTGTCTATTTCTGAGTGAAATGGAGAGGCACACTTTGGATATTTTGGTTTCTTAGGGTGGTAGGTAGTTAGCTGACATATGGTGAAGCAAACCCCACAGAAACACAAAGCCTGGGGCAGGTTATGTGTTTGCCTGAATGTAGCCCCAAGAGGAAGAGAAGGTAAACGTACTGAATGAATCTGCTTAAGAATTGGGAACTAGATTGCAGCAGGAGTTATGCCTGAGACATGCCTACAGGAATGATTGGATGGCTGGATGAATTGGATTGTGCAACGTCACTGTGGCATTTCCCCAAGCCAGTCCAACTCAGGTTAATTGTGTGTGAGCAAAATGTTCACTTGGGATGATTTGGGGGTGTGTGCTTCTAGGCATTCCCGGTGCACAGGCCTCATTACTTGGTGTTTGTGCTTAAAAAGCTGATTGGGAGGAAACCTCTTTGCAGCCTTGGTGCTGTGGAACAGCCTGCTGCTATCATTGTCTAGGACCAAGAAGAACTCCAGGGGAGAAGTGCACATTCACAAGCACAATGGTATGATCAACAAGCAGAAGCTGAATCCTACCATAAGTGGTGCTTCTGTGTTCCCTCCTGGGAGTGAACAGAAGGGGATATACACTTGTGGCACTGCCCAGGGAAGCTTCCCTGGCTTATTCAACTTTCCTTCTTGCTAAGTAACAAGAAACAAACCTATCTGCACTCTTCGGTTTCTCTGTTTCTGAGAGAAACTGAGAGGCGCACATTGGATCTCTTGGATACTTAGGGAGATTGGTAGGTAGCTGGCATATGGTGAAGCAACCCCAACAAAACAAACAGCCTGGGGCACATTATATGTTTCCCTAATTGTAGCACTGGGGAAAAGAGAAACTAAATGTCATGAATGAATGTGCTGAAGAATTGAGACCAGGATTGCAGCATTAGTTGTGTCTGAGGCTTGCACATACAAATGAATTTATGAGTGGAAGAATGGTGTTGTGAAATGTAACTGTGGCATTTCTCCAACCCAAGTCCAGCTCAGACTGTGTGCATGAGCAAACTGTTCACTTGGCAAGAGTTCCGTGTGTGTGCTTCTAGGAATTCCCAGTGCACAGGCCTTATTTCTAGGTCTTTGCAGGTAAAAGGCTGATTGCAAAGAAACCTCTTGGCAGCCCTGGTGCAGTGGAACAGACTGCTACAACCATTGTCTAGGAACAAGAAGAAAACCAGGGTAGAAGTGTACATTCACAAGGACAATGGTCTGCTTGGGAAGCAGAGGACTGAAGCCTACCATAAGTGGTACTTCCCCATTCCCTCCTAGGAATGAATAGAAGGTGATGTATGTTGTAGCAATGCACAGGGAAGCTTTACCAGCTTATTCAGCATTGTTTCCTACACAGCATGGAGAAGAAATCCTAACCACACTCTTTGGTTGCACTTTTTCTAAGAGTAATGAATAGGCGCACGTTGGATCTCTCGATTTTTAGGATGATAGGTAGTTAGCTGGCATATGGTGAAGCAACCCCCACAGAAACCCACAACTTGGAAAAAGCTATGTGTTTTCCTGATCATAGCCCTGGGGATAAGAGAAGCTCAGTGTCCTGAATGAATCTGCTTAAGAATTCAGGCCTGGATTTCAGCATGAGTTGTGCCTGAGACATCACTATAGGAATCAATTTATGGGTGTAGGCATCACGTTGTGCCACCTCACTGTTGGATTTCCTCGATCTGAATCAGGCTCAGGCTGGGTGTGCATGACCAAAGTGGTCACTTGGGATGAGCTTGGGTTGTGTGTTTCTAGGCATTCCTGGTGCAAAGGCCTTATTTCTTGGTCTTTGGTGTTGAAAGGATGATTTTGAGGAAACCTATATGCAGACATGGTGTGGTGGGGAACACCCTGCAACTACCTTTCTCTAGCACTGAGAACTCCAGGGGAGAAGTGTACATTCATAAGGAGAACTGTCTGCTTCACAGAGGCCTAAAGCCTACTGTAATTGTTGCTTCCCATTTCCCTCCTAAGAGTGAATGGAAGGGGATATATGCTTGTAGCACTGCCCAGGGAAACTTCCCCAGGTTATTCAGCTTTGTGCCATGCCCAGACTGGAGAAGAAACCCTAACCGCACTCTATGGTTTCTCCATTTCTCAGAGAAACGGAGAGGTGCACTTTGGATCTCATGTTTGCTTAGGGTGATAGATATTTAGCTGCCATATGGTAAAGCAAACCACAGAGAAACACACAGCATGGGGCAGATTTGAATGTCCCTGATCATAGCCCCAGGGAGAACAGAAGGTTAATGGCCTGAATGAATCTGCTTAAGAATTGAGTCCTGGATTACAGCATGAATTGTGCCTCAGACTTGCCTATTGCAATCAATTCATGGGTGGATGAATCATGTTGTGACACCTCCCTGTGGCATTTAACAGAGGGAAGTCCAGTTCAGGCTAAGTGTGTGTGAGCAAACTGTTCAATTGGTATGATTTTGGGGTGTGTGCACTTCTAGGCATTCCTGGTGCACACACATTTTTCTTTGGTCCTTGTGATTAAAAGGCTGATTGCAAGGAACCTCTTTGCATCCCTCCTGCAGTTGAAAAAACTCCAACTCCCTTTATCTAGGACTGAGAACTCCAGCGTAGAAGTGTACATTCACAAAGAGAATACTCTGCTCCACAAACACAGGCCTGAAAATTACCATAAGTTGTGCTTCCCCATTCCCTCCTAAGAGTGAATGGAAGGGGATATACACTTGTAGCACTGCCCACAGAAGCTGCTATAGCTTATTTAAATTTGCTCCCTGCTCAACATGGGAAAGCAAACCTAACCACACTCTTTGGTTTCTCTGTTTCTGAGAGGAATGGAGATTCAGACTTTGGTTCTCTTGGTTGCTTAGGATGATAGGAAGTTAGCTGGCATGTGGTGAAGCAGCCCGCACAGAAACACACAGCGTGGGACAAGTTCTGTGTTTCCCTAATAGCACCATGGCGTAGAGAAGCTCAATGTCCTGAAAGAATCTCCTTAACTATCGAGGTCTGGATGGCAGCATGAGTTTTGCCTGAGACTTGCCTATAGGAACCAAAGAAAGGGTGATTGTATCACATTTTGGCACCTCACTGTGGCATTTCCCCAAGCAAAGTACAGCTCAGGCTAGGTATGCGTGAGCAAACTGTTCACTGGGAATGAGTTTAGGGTGTTTGCTTCAAGGCATACCCAGTGCACAGGCCTTATTTCTTGGTCTTTGTGGTTAAAAGGCTGATTGCAAAGAAACCTCTTTGCAGGCGTGGTGTGGTGGAACAGCATGTAACTCACTTTGTCTAGGAGTGAGAAGAATGCCAGTGGAGAAGTTTACATTCAGAAGGATAATGGTCTGCACCACAGAGGCTTGAAGCCTAACCTAAACCGTGCTTCCAGATTCCCTCTTAGCAGTGAATGGAAGGGGATATACACTTGTAGCACTGCCCAGGCAGTCTTCACCAGCTTATTCAGCTTTACTCCCTACCCAGCATGGAGAAGCAATCCTAACCACAATCTTTGGATTCTCTGGTTCTGAGAGTAATAGAGACTCATACTTTGAATCTCTGGGATGCTTAGGGTGATAGGTAGTTAGTGGGCATATGGGGAAGCAACCACAGCAGAAACACACAGCCTGGGGCATGTGATGCATTTCCCTGATCATAGGCCCAGGAAAAACAGAAGCAAAATGTCCTGAATGAATCTTCTTAAGAATTGAGGCCTAGATTGCAGCATGAGTCGTGCATGAGACTTGCCTATAGGTATCAAAGGATGGATGGATGAATCGTGTTGTGTCACCTCACTGTGGCATTTCCCCGGGCCAAGTCCAGCACAGGCTAAGTGTGCATGAGCAAACTGTTCACTTCAGATGGCTCTGGATTTTGTGCTTCTCGGCATTCCCAGTGCACAGGCCTTATTTCTTGGTCTTTGCAGTTAAAAGGCTGACTGTGAGGACCCCCTTGGAGCCCTGGCATGGTGGAACACCCTGCAACATCCTTTAGCTAGGACTGAGAAAAACTCCAGGGGAGAAGTGTACATTCACAATGAGAATGGTCTGCTCCACAAGGAAAGGCTTGAAGCCTACCATAAGTTGTACTTTCCAATTCCATCTTACTAGTGAATAGAAGGGGATAAATACTTCCAGCAATGGCCAGGTAAGATTCCCCAGCTTCTTCAGCTTTTCTCCCTGTTCAGCACAGAGAAGCAAATCTAACCACACTCTTTTGTTTCTCCGATTCTGAGAGAAACAGAGTGGGGCATTTTGGATCTCTCCATTGATTAGTGTGATAGGTAGTTAGCTGCCATAAGTTCAAGCAACCCCCACAGAAGCACACAGACTGGAGCAGGTGCTGTGTTTCCATGATCATAGCCCTGGGGACAAGAGAATCGCATTTTGCCACCTCACTGTGTGTGGCAATAAGTCCTTTGACCACAGAGACCAAGAAACAAGGTCTGTGCGACAGGAATGCCAAGAAGCACAGAACAAGAACTTATCCCAACTGAACAGTTTATCCATGGACATTTAGCCTGAGCTGAACGTGGCTTGGAAAAATGCCACAAAGATTGAAGTGGCACAACGCAATTCATCCATCCATCCATTGTTTCCTAGAGCAAAGTCTCAGGCACAACTCATGCTGCAATCCAGGTCTCAATTCTGAAGCAGATTCATTCAGGACATTGAGGTACTCTTCTCCCTGGGGCTATGATCAGGGAAAAACATCATCTGCCCCAGGCTGAGGGTTTCTGTGGGGGTGGCATGACCCTGTGAGAGCTAACAACTGATCAACCTAACCAACCAAGAGAACCAAAGTGTGCCTCTCCATTTCTCTCAGAAACAGAGAAACCAAAGTGTGCAGTTAGGGTAGCTTCTCCATTCTGAGCAGGGAGCAAAGGTGTGTAAGCTGGGGAAGCTTCCCTGGGCAGTGCTCCAAGCATATAGCCCATTGAATTGACACCTAGGAGGGAGTTGTGAAGCACAACGTATTGTAAGTTTCAGGGCTCTGTTTGTGGAGGACACTATTTTCCTTGGGAAGGTACAATTCTGCCCTGGAGTTCTTCTCAGTCCTAGACAAAGGGACTTTCATGCTGTTCTACTGCACAAGGGCTGCAGAAAGGTTTCCTCACAATCGGCCTCTTAACTGCAAAAAATGAGAAAAAACACCTGTGCACCAGGAATGTAAAGAAGCACCTACCTCGAACTCATACCCAGTGAACAGTTTGCTCACTCCCACTTACCATGAGCTGGACTTTGCTCAGGGAAATGCCACACATAGTGACAAGGCACAGTGCAATTCATCCATCAATCCACTGATTCCTATAACCAAGTCTCAGGCACAATTCATGCTGCAATCCAGGCCTCAATTCTGAAGCAAATGATTTACATTGAGCTTCTCTTCTCCCTGGGGCAATGACCAGGAAAACACATCATCTGACCCACCCTGTGTGTTTCTGTGGGGGTTGCTTCACCCTATGCCAGCTAACTACCTATCACCCTAAAGAGTGTGGATAGGCTTGCTTATCCATGCTGAGCAGGGAGCAAAGCTGAATGAGCTGGGGAGACTTCCCTGGGCAGTGCTACAAGCATAGAGACCCTTCCTTTCAGTCCTAGAAGAGAACAGGGAAGCACCACCCATGGTAGGCTTCAGGCCTCCATTTGCAGAGCAGACCATTCTCTTTCTGAAGGTACAAATCTCCCCTGGAGATCTTCTCAGTCTGAGACAAAGGGAGTTGAATGTTGTTCCACCACACAAGGGCTGCAGAGAGGTTTCCTTGCAATGAGCCTTTTAACCGCAAAGACGCAGAAATACTGCCTGTGCACTCACCGGAAATGCCAAGAACACACAAACCCAACTCATTCAAAGTGAACAGTTTGTTCATGCACACTTAAGATGAGCTGGACTTGGCTGGAGGAAATGTCACACACGGGTTGCACAATGCAATTCATCCATCCATCCATTGATTCTTATAGGCAAGTCAGGCACAATTCATGCTGCCATTCAGGACACAATTCTTAAGCAGATTCTCTCAGGACATTGAGCTTCACTTCTCCCCAGGGCTATGATCAGGGAAACACAGAACCTGTGCCACAAAGGCTGTGAGTTTCTGAGGCGGTTGCTTAGCACTATGCCAGCTACTTACCCATCACCCTAGGCAGCATAGAGATCCAAAGTGTGCCTCTCCATTTCTCTCAGAAACGGAGAAAACAAAGAGTGTGGTTAGCTTACTTTCTCTGCACTGAGAAGGGAGCAAAGCTGAATAACCTGGGGAAGCTTCCCTGGCAGCGCTACTAGTGAATAGCCCCTTCCATTCACTCCTAGATGGGAATTGGGAAGAACAACTTACGATAGGCTTCAGCCCTCTGTCTGTGGGCCAGACCTTTCTCCTTGTGAACGCACATTTCTCCCCTGGAGTTATTCTCAGACCTAGACAAATGGAGTTGCAAGCTCTTCCACACAACATGGTGGCACAGAGTTTTACTCTTACTCAGCCTTTTAACTGCAAAGACGGAGAAATAAGGCCTGGACAGCAGGAATGCCAAGAATCACAAACCACCAACTCATCCCAAGATATTTTGTTAATGCACACTAAGCTTGAGCTGGACTTGGCTCAGGCAAATCCCACACACAGTGAGTTGCCTCAGAGCCATTCCTCTATCCATCCATTGATTCCTATAGGGAAGTATAAGGCACAACTAATGCTGCAATCCAGGCCTCAATATTTAAGAAGATTCCCTTAGGACATTGAGCTTCTTTTCTCCACAGGGGGAGACACACTACCTGCCCCACCCAACCTGTGAGTTTTTGTGAGGATTGCTTAGCACAATGCTGGCTACCTACCTATCACCCTAAGGAACCCAGAGATCCAAACTGCACCTCTCCCTTTCTCTCAGAAATGGAGAAACCAAAGAGCTTGGGTACCTCTGCTGCTCCACACTAAGGAGGGATGAAAGCATATATGCTGGGGAAGCTTCCATGGGCAGTGCTCCAAGCATATAACCCCTTCCATTCACTCCTAGGACGGAACTGGGAAGCATCACTTATGGTAGGATTCAAGCCTCTGTTTCTGGAGCACACCATTGTCCTTGTGAAAGCACACATCACCACTGGAGTTCTTCTCAGTCCTAGGTAAAGGGAGTGGCAGGCTGTTCCCCCAACAAAGGGCTGCACAGAGGATTTCCCACACTCAGTCCTTTAACCTCAAAGACAGAGAAAAAAGGCCTGTGGGCCAGGAACGCCGACAAGCACACACCACCAACACATCCAAAGACAAAATCTTCTTAATGCACACTTAGGGTGACTGCACTGGGCTCAGGCAAATCGAACAGTGAGTGGAGAGAACCACACTGATCCATCCATTTATTGATTCTTAAAGGAAAGTCTGAGGCACAACTCATACTGCAATCCCAGCCGAAATTCTTAAGCAGATTCACTCAGGACATTGAGCTTCACTACTCCCCCAAGCTATGATCAGGTAAACACATCATCTGCCCCACCCAGGTTGTGAATTTTTCTGGAGGTTGCTTAGCACTATGGCAGCTAACTTACCTGTCACCCGAAGCAACCAAGAGATCCAAAGTGCACCTCTCCATTTCTCTGAGAAACGGAGAAAATAAAGAGTGCGGTTAGGTTTGCTTCTCCGTGCTGAGCACGGACCAAAGCCGAATAAACTGGGGAACCTTCGCTGGGCAGTGGTACTAGCGTATAGCCCCAACCATTCACTCCTAGGAGGGAATTGGGAAGCAATACATATGGTAGGCTTCAGGCCTCTGTTTGTAGAGCAGACCATTCTCCTTGTGAATGCACAATTCTCCACTGGAGTTCTTCTCAGTCATAGGCAAAAGGAGGTGTACGCAGTTGCTCCCAACCAAGGCTGCACAGAGGATTTCCTGCACTCAGCCCTTTAACCGCAAAGACCAAGAAATAAGGCCTGTGGACAGGGAATGCAGAGAAGCACACACCACCAACTCATCCCAAGATAACATTTTGTTAATGCACACTTAGACTGAGCTGGACTGGGCTCGGGTAAATGCAACAGTAAGGTGGCAGTACAACATTGATCCATCCATCTTTTGATTCCTATAGGCAAGTGTCAGGCACAACTCATGCTGCAATCCAGGCCCCAATTCTTAAGCAGATTCAATCAGGACATTGAGCTTTGCTTCTCCCCCTGACTATGATCAGGGAAACACATCACCTGCCTCACCCAGGCTGTAAATTTCTCTGGGGGTTGCTTATCACTATGGCAGCTAACTTACCTATCACCCTAAGCAACCAAGAGATCCAAAGCATGCTTCTACTTTCCTTCACAAACAGAGACACTAAAGACTGCAGTTAGGTTTGCTTCTTCGTGCTGAGCAGGGAGCAAAGCTAAAGAATCTGAGGAAGCTTCCCTGGGCAGTGGTACTAGCATATAGCCCCATCCAATCACACCTAGAAGGGAATTGGGAAGGAACACTTATCGTAGGCAGCAGGCCTCTTTTGTGGAGCAGACTTTTCTCCTTGTGAATGCACACTTCTCCTGTGGAGTTCTTCTCAATCCTAGAAAAAGGGAGTTGCATGTTGTTCCCCCAAACCAGAGCTGAACAGAGGATTCCCCACACTCAGCCCTTTTACCACAATAACAGAGAAATAAGATCTGTGGTGCGATAATGCCACGAAGCACACAACACTAACTCATTTCAAGACAACATTTTGTTAATGCACACTAACCTGAGCTGGACTTGGCTCAGGTAAATGCAATAGTGAGGTGTCAGAACGACATTCATCCATCCATCCATTGATTCCCATAGGCATGTCTCAGGCATAACTCTTGCTGCAATCCAGGCCCCAATTCTTAAGCAGATTCACACAGGACATTGAGCCTGGTTTCTCCCAGAGCTATGATCAGGGAAACATGTCACCTGCCCCACCCAGGCTGTGAATTTCTCTGGGGGTTGCTTACCAATATGCTCCCTAACTTACCTATCACCATAAGCAATCAAGAGATCCGAATAGCACATCTCAATTTCTCTTATAAACGGAGAAACTAAAGAGTGAGGTTTGGTTTGTTTGTCCATGCTGAACAGGGAGCAAACAATAATAAGTTGGGGAAGCTTCCCTGCGCACTGGTGCTAGCATGTACCTGCTTCCAATCTTCATAGAAGGGAATTCGGAAGTAACTCTTTTGGTGGACTTCAGGCCTCTGTTTGTGGAGCAGAGCATTCCACTTGTGAATGCATATATCTCTCCTGGAGTCTTTGTCAGTCCTAAACAAAGGGAGTTTCAGGCTGTATCCCCAAACCAGGGCTGCACAGAGGATTCCTTGAACTCAGTCATTTAACCACAAAGACCGAGAAATAATGCCTGTGGAGCAGTAATCCCAAGAAGTACACACCACCAACTCATCCCAAAATAACATTTGGTTAATGCACACTATCCTGAGCTATATGTGGTTCTGGGAAATGCCACAGTGAGGTGACACAATGACTTTCATCCATCCATCCATTGATTCCTATAGGCAAGTCTCAGGTACAACTCATGCTGCAATCCAGGCCCCAATTCTTAAGCAGATTCACTCAGGACATTGAGCTTTGCTTCTCCCCCTGACTATGATAAGGGAAACACATCACCTCCCACCCAGGCTGTGAATTTCTCTGGCGGTTCCTTAGCACTACGCCAGCTAACTTAACTATCACCCTAAGCAACCAAGAGATCCAAAGTGCGCCTCTCCATTTCTCTCAGAAATGGAGAATCTAATCAGTGTGATAAGGTTTGCTTCTCTGGCTGAGCAGGGAGCAAAGCTGAAGAAGTTGTGGATGCTTCCCTGGGCAGTGGTACTAGTGTATAACCCCTTCCATTCACTGCTAGGAGGGTTTGGGAAGCCACACTTATGGTGGACTTCAGGCCTCTGTTTGTGGAGCAGACCATTCTCCTTGTGAATGGACACTTCTCCCCTGGAGTTCTTCTCAGTCCTAGACAAAGCACATTGCAGGCTCTTCCCCCAAATCAGGGCTGCACAAAGGATTCCTGCACTAAGCCCTTTAACCACAAAGACTGAGAGATAAGGCCTGTGAACTGGCAAATCCAAGAAGCACACACCACCAACTCATCACAAGACAACATTTGGTCAATGCACACTTAGCCTGAGCTGGATTTGGCTTGGCAAATGCAACATTGAGCTGGGAGAAAAACATTCATCCATCCATCCACTCATTTCTATAGGCAAGTCTCAGACCCAACGCATGCTGCAATCCAGGCTGCAATACTTAAGCAGGTACACTCAGGACATTGAGCTTTGCTTCTCCTCGGAGCTATGATCAGGGAAACATATCACCTGCCCACCCAGGCTGTGAATTTCTCTGGGACTTGCTTAGCACTATGCCACCTAACTTACCCATCACCCTAACCAACTAAGAGATCCAAAGTGTGCCTCTCAGTTTCTCTCAGAAATGGAGAAACTACAGAGTGCCATTAGGTTTGAGTCTCCATCCTGAGTGGGGAACAAAGCTGAAGAAGCTGGGGATGCTTCCCTGGGCAGTAGTACTAGCTTATCTCCCCCTCCATTCACTCCAAGGATGGAATTGGGAAGCCACACATATGGTAGGCTCCAGGCCGTTCTTTGTTGATCAGACCATTCTCCTTCTTAATGCAGTCTTCTCCCTGGAGTTGTTTTTACTCCTAGAAATAGGGAGTTGCAGGCTGTTCCCCCACATCAGGGATCCACAGAGGATTCTTGGACTCAGCCTTTTAACAGCATAGACCGAGAAATAAGGCCTGTGGAGTGGTAATGCTGACAAGCACACACCACCCATTCATCCCAAGACATTTGGTTAATGCACACTTAGCCTGAGTTGAACTTGGCTCTGGCAAATGCAACAGTGAGGTGGCAGAATGACATTCATTCATCCATCCATTGATTCCTATAGGCAAGTCTCAGGCACAACACATGCTGCAATCCAGACCCCAAATCTTGAACAGATACACTCAGGAGATTGAGCTTCACTTCTCCCTGGAGCTATGATCAGTTAAACATGTCACCTTCCCCACCCAGGCTGTGAATTTCTCTGGGGGTTCCTTAGCACTATGCCAGCAAACTTACCTATCACTCAAAGCAACCAAGAGATCCAAAGTGCGCCTCTGCGATTCTCTCAGAAACGGAGAAACCAAAGAGTGGTGTTAGGTTTCCTTCTCCATCCTGAGCAGGGAACACAGCCAAAGAAGCTGGGGAAGCTTGCCTGGGCAGTGGTACCAGCCTATATCCCACTCCATTCACACCTAGGACAGAATTGGGAAGCAAAACTTATGGGAGTCTTCAGGCCTCTGTGGAGCTGACCATTCTCCTTGTGAATGCACCTTTCCACTGGAGTTCTTCTCAGTGCTAGACAAAGGGACTTTCTGGCTCTTCCCCCAAATCAGGGCAGGCACAGAGGATTCATGTACTCAGCCCTTTAACTGCAAAGACCGAGAAACAAGGCTGTGAACTGGGAATTCAGTGAAGCACACGCCATCAAGTCATCAAAAGAAAACATTTGGTTAATGTACACTTAGCCTGAGATGAACTTGGCTCTGGTAAATGCAACAGTGAGTTGGCAGAAAGACTTTCATCCATCCATCCATTCATTCCTGTAGGCATGTCTCAGGCACAGCTCATGCTGGAATCCAGTCCCCAAGTCTTAAGCAGATACACTCATGACATTGAGCCATTGGGTTTCACTTCTCCCCAGAGCTATGATCAGGGAAACAAATCACCTGCTCCACTCAGGCTGTGAATTTCTCTGGGGATTACTTAGCACTATGCCAGCTAACTTACTTATTGCTCTAAGCAACCAAGAGATCCAAAGTGCATTTCTCCATTTCTCTCAGAAACAGAGAAACTAAAGAGTGCTGTTAGGTTTGCTTCTCTGTCCTGAGTGGGGAACAATGAGAAAAAGCTGGGGAAACCTACCTGGGCAGTGGTACTACTCCATTCACTCCTAGGAAGGAATTGGGAAGCAACACTTATGGTAGGCTTCAGTCCTCTGTTTGTGGAGCAGACAATTCTCCTTGTGAATGCACACTTCTCCCCTGGAGTTCTTCTCAGTGCTATACAATGTGAGTTGTAGGCTGTTCCCCAAACCAGGGGTGCACAAAGGATTCCTGCACTAAGCCCTTTAACCGCAAAGACCGAGAAATAAGGCCTGTGAACTCAGAATTCTGAGAAGCACACAACACAAACTCATCCCAAGACAGCTTTGGTTAATGCACACTTAGCCTGTGCTGGACTTGGCTTGGGCAAATGCAACAGTGAGCTGACAGAAAGACATTCATCCATCCATCCATTGATTCCTATAGGCAAGTCTCAGGCACAACTCATGCTGCAATCCAGGCCCCAAATCTTAAGCAGATTCACTCAGGACTTTGAGCTTCACTTCTCCCCCTGACTATGATCAGGGAAACACATCACCCACCCCATCAAGGATGTGAATTTCTCTGGGGGTTCCTTATCACTATGCCAGGTAACTTACCTATCAACCTAAGCAACCAAGAGATCCAAAGTGCGGCTCTCTTGTTTCTCTCAGAAATGGAGAAACTAAAGAGTGTGGGTAGGTTTGCCTTTGCCATCCTGAGCTACCTGATTCTTCCTGTCAAAGAATCTGGGGAAGATTCTCTGGGCAGCAGTACTAGCGTATATCCCCGTCCATTAATTCCTAGGTTGGAATTGGGAAGCCACACTTATGGTAGGCTTCAGGCCTCTGTTTGTTGATCACACCATTCTCCTTGTGAATGCACACTTCTCCCCTGAAGTTCTTCTCTTTCCTAGAAAAAGAGAGGTGCGGGTTGCACCTCAAACCAGGGCTGCAGAGAGGATATCTGCACTCAGCTCTTTAAATGCAAAGACCAAGAAATAAGGACTGAGGAGCAGTAATGC
>RJWM01002556.1:50229-127354 GCA_004363535.1 Dasyprocta punctata | reverse complement strand
CAGACTCCTCATTCAAAGGGGTACTTTGAGTGGCAGGTGGAGTTATAATTATAGATTAGAAAAAAGCAACATCAGCAGCTGTCACTTCTGTTTGTTCCCAGCTATAACTGTCATCAGTGGGCAAATTGGCATAAACAGGCCTCCACAAGTGGAAAAACATTCAACCCCCGTGCTTGTAATGCTCTGGGTCCACACGGTAGCCAGAGAACAGAAAGAAAATCTGACTGTCCATGAACGAAGGGTGAAACCAACAGTGCAGCAACGACCTGAAGGCACCTCTTCAAGGGGAGCCTAAAATTTGAAGATTTTCTTTGCTTTCGGAGACTCCAAATAAATAGGTTAGTGCACAGAGTAAATCTATGCATTTTAACGCTGCCCTCTACTCTATGTGATGCTAGTATTTATGACAGAGGCTAAACGGAAGGGTGAGTAATTAAATGAAAGAAAGTTGAGGACTGTTATTTAAAACTGCCATGCTTCTGAGAACAAATTATGAAATGGGTTTAATTTATTATGTTCCTGTCCCAGTGTTGGCTGTGTTCATGTTAGACAAATAGAGAAGGTAAAGAAGGAAAAATGAAACTGGTCTGTGGCTTGAGTCCCATTCTTTCGTAATGCCGTTTACTTATGCCAAGAGGCCCTGGTTTCTTTATTAAAATCAGTAATGTTAGAGACTGAGTTTGTGATTAAAAAAAAAATGCTATGAATGCAAATTCCAGAGCTTCATTTCCTTAAAGAAAATGAGTTAAATTGCAGTTGGATTGTTTTCCTGGGTATGAATAAAGACAAAATTTTCTTGTGTATTGTAAAGTGTGCAATATATGTTACTTTATGAGAAATCTGTTACAGAATTTATTTTTTATGTCTACAACAATTCTACCTAAAAGTTCCATGATCTCAAAGTAGTGCTGGAAGACTTTCCTCACAGATCCTTTTCAGAAAACCAACATTTCAGAAGAATCTTATTTTATCTGCTTATGATTCATGTTAGTCAATAGTAGAGTAAGATTTTCAAAGGTTAGCTTTGGGCCGTCTATGTCAAACACTGAATATTGAGCACCTCTGGGGAAAGCAGTGAAATTTGGAAGAACTAATCAAATACTAAGCTTTAGGGTACCATTCTCATCCTATCCACATCCATGGAACAGATCCAAGTAGAAAGTCCTAAGAAATAACCTCATCTTATTCAGTTCCAATCAGAAAGTCAATCTGTAAGCATTTTAATGAGACTTTTCATTTAAAAATTGCACTATTTATTTATTTTGTCTTTTTGAGACAAGGTCTCGCTATGCAGTTCAGGCTGGCCTTGAGCTCACTTTGCAGCCCAGGCTGGTCTCAAACTTGCAAGGATCCTCCAGCCTCAGCCTCCCGAATGCTAGGATTACAGGAGTGTGCCACCACGCCTGGCTACAATTGCACTTTTTAAAATATCACTGTTGCCAACATTTGGACTGCCTCTTGAAGGGCACAAAGCGCTAACTCTGCACCAAGAGCACCTCTAGAGAGACATCCCCATACAACTATAACCCCCAACAGTAACCCACCAGTTAGATTACCCAATTTCTGGAATGAGAGCCATAACTTTCCCTTAAGAATATTAAAGGTGATATCAATACTTCAGCAAATTTATTGTTTGGACACTGCTTTTGAAAATATCAATTAATTTAGTATATCAATACCCTAAATCCTCCTGTAGATTAAGAAAACATATGATAGGTGGCATAGCAACATATACTTATGTCTCACTTATTTAAGTATTTATTGAGCAGTAGCTATTCAGTGTAAAATAATTAGTTATCGGGCAATTTTTTTTTTTCATTTGGTACCAGGGGTCAAACTCACAACCTCATACCTGCCAGGCAGGCGCTTACACCGCCACTGAGCTAAATCCCCGGCCCTATTCAGGCAACTTTAAGTTTATTAATATCACTCATTCCAGAGATTCCTGTCTTTCCTTTCTCTGCTAAGAGCTCTAGCATGGAGATGGTTATCCCCAAGTTGCAAGCGTATAGAGAAAGGAGATGGCTGATTGTTTTCCAGCTTGGGTTTCCTTTGATATACAGATTTACTTATGCCCTATTTTAAGCATGACTTTTTACTTGTGTTTTGTCTTCTTACTCTTCTAGAAAAAAACTATCCAAGATGACTGTCACTTACTCCAGTAAAGTAGCAAATGCGACTTTTTTTGGATTTCATAGGTTACTCCTCAAGTGGAGAGGCAGCATCTACAAACTACTATACAGGGAATTTATTGTTTTTGCCGTTCTTTATACAGCAATAAGTTTGGTGTACAGGTACTTTGCTTTGCATGTCTCGTAAATGGTCATCAAACAGTATGTAAGAATACAGTCTCAAAAATCTGGAATCCTTTGACTGCTGCTGATTTTTGCATTATGTTACTTCTTCCATTGTGTGAACTGTCTGTTGTCTTCTCCACAGGATGGGGAGTTTTAATCCACACCTAACCATTGTATAGGATATTAAATCACTTGTAACTCTCAGGCTCCAGGGGCTCTCACTCCAGCCCCATGTTAATTGATCATGAAGAGGTATTAGTTGTGCTTCAAGGTATTGCTATAGGCATAAATTGGATGGCTTTTACTTAGATCCTTATTATGTCATAATTTTGAATAGGGAAATTTCACAAACAAATAATTATTTGTATTGCTCCAACTGTCATACATGGTTTAAATTTGTGATTTGACGGCTGGTTGCAACTACATAAGTATTTATGTTCATGAATGGCAGTTATCAGACAGCTTTCCTTCCTCTGGCTAGAAGGATGACCTCTTATCCAGGGTGGTGCTCTCCAACCTTACCAGAGCCTCAAGTAAGGAATTAAGGCCTAAAGGCTGATTTCTTTCTTTATACTTTCTGATTTCAGGACATGTTATGTTCAGAAAAGGAGGTATATTCACAACCTATGCCTGTTAGATTGATAGTAAATTTGAACAATACCATGTCCAAGAAATACTTTTATAACTAAAAATTATAGTCTTAATAAAATTTTAACAGTATGATAAAAGGAAAGTTGTATGAGTTTGGTTTTTATTTTCTGTTAAAATTGAATGCTTATATTTCTTCTCTGGGGGAAGTTAAAACTTAAAACAGGAAACCTAAAGGTTTTTGAGGCTGTATTTATACCTTTTCTATGTGCATTAGTTTATTTTTTTTCTATATACAGATGAATCAATTTGTATAGCACTGCTTTTACCTACATTCTTCCTTGCAGCAACAGGACTCCATTTGGAGACAAGAGATACAAATTTAGCTGGCTGATAATCATCAAAAACAAAATGGAAAGAACTATTTTCCTACACATCAAAACTGCCATTCCAAACAAATATACATACTGATACACATTTTGGCAAAATATCTTTAAAGGCAAAATATTTTCCTTAAAACCCACTAATAATTTTTTAAATATACTTTATATAATTTGACACAATTTATTTATATGTCACCTATGCCTTCAGAAAATGAAATGGTGGAAGACACAATGATGTTCCAAGATAATTATCTCATTAGTTTATTTTTACTAATGTGAGTTTATGGCTGCTACTGCTGCTTAGAATAGAATACCCTTTAGAGAAGTTCTGATATAGCCAGAAATGCTCCTTGAGATCTCAACTTTTACTCCAATATCCTATTCTAACCTTTCCCACCAAAATTGTACGCTTATATTTTTTCCAAAGACAAAAGAGTACTTACCAACAATACTGTATTTTTAAAAGTTCAGTTGTAAAATCTTGTTAAAGTAGATCCTTTTTATTTTAATCAAAGGTTTATCAAGAACTGTAGAATAAATTTGTTTTAAAAAGTCAAATATACCTGTGGAAAAATATAAACATAATTTTATCCCCATGTCTACTAATGACCTGAATTTTTATTAACCCTATCATAAGCAAATAATTATATTTAACAAAAATCGTAAGGTAGAACAATAATTCATTGAATTGATTATGCCTCTTCTTCTTTTTAAAGATGTTGGACAAACTAAACCCTTTAGTAGTTTCTAACTCATTTATATGTGTCCCTTATCTCAATATTTTTCTTTAGCCTACTAGTAATAATACCAACCAGTTTATTACTAAGTATGAGGCCATAATATCATTTCATATATATGATATTATTAATCCTTTAATTCTCATAACATCCTTGTTATACAGATACTATTATCCCCACTAACAAATGAGAAAAATGAGGTTCAAAGAGATTTAAAATATGCTCAAAGTCCAAACCAGTAAGAGGTAGACCTGAAATTAAAATCTGGCTTGTCCTAAACCTAAGATCTACACTCTCCACCTTAAATCTTCTTTGGTCATTTTGATTTACATATTAGAAAACTCTTCTGTTGGTGGCCTGCCATCAACCTGACTCTGCTAGGCCTGTGTCAGAAGTTGTGCCTCTTTCGTCAGCTTTTCTAAACTTTAGTAACTGATACCTGCTCCAAAGCTGGGGCAGGAACCCCAAGCCCACCATGTACACCAAACATTTTGTGCTAGCTCCCAACAGGACCCCACCTGCAATACGACTGATTTCCTCACTGTTACCTCATTGTCCCTCTGATTCCATTAGCAAAGTTCTACTCACCCGAGGGGCCTTTAATGCTTGTTATGACGGGTCTTTCCTCAGTCTCTTCCATCTTTGAAACAGCTGCATTCATTGATTTATGCAAATTCGTATGTGTGGCTTCTCTTTCCATACTTTGATAATTATTATTAACCTGCCTTTGGATATCACTTCTGACTCTGAATCTCACCCTGCAACACAAATATCAATAATGGCTTCATGAAATACAATTTTGTTTAACAATACCAGAAAACGGGCTTGGATAGGTTGAGTCAGATCTATAATAAATATTCTGAGACACTGACTAAATGTAAAAATAAAAACTTTTACCTTTAATTATGAAATTTGCTTTATTTATATTTCGAATAACCATAGGATTTTGAATAATTACAGTATCTCTTGAAGTGCAACATGTATAAACCAAATGTGCTAATTAGCATATCCAGGAGCAAGTAAAGTCAAGTTGTCAAATATTATTATTTAATAATGACTTAACTCTGTGACATTTAATCAATATTCTCATTTTTGAGTATTCCTGAGTAACAACTAAAAATGGATTATTCTCTAACTGGATTTTGTTCCAAATCCAGTGAAACAATTATACAAAACTTTAAAAATATAAAGTTTTAAAAATAAAATGACGATGAATCCCACTACAATGGTACTTCAGTTCACAAATACTTTTATTTGTTCATAAACCAAAGCATTTGGCAAAGTTTTGCTTTTGTTGGCAAACTCTGCATCAGGTAACAAACATGACCGCAGCTGTCTTTCCCACATGAACACAAATGTGGCCATCTTTTCCAAAATCGTAGAACAAATTAAATTCGTGAACCAAGGTACCACTGTATTTAGTGGTCAGTAACATTTACGTGCAAAAACTTCAGTACTTGAAACATTAAGCAAGTAAAAAGTTTTTAAGGCACATCAGTTTTTGGAAAAAGGAAAAAGTTATTGCTCCTTAAAAAAACATTATTTGTGCTTCATTGTTTGCACTTATGTCACTTGCAATGCAGGTGCAGAAGTATAATATCATAAAGGGCTGTGCATTTTATTTTTGCTCCAGATTGTTTCTTACAGGAGCCCAAAAACGTTACTTTGAAAAATTATCAATTTACTGTGACAGATATGCTGAACAAATTCCAGTAACCTTTGTGCTTGGTAAGTACAGGTCACACGCAAAATGCAGCCACACAGCTGTCTCCATTAGGGTGGCACCCGTGACTCTGCATGGGAGTGTTGCCAAGCTGAAAGGCATGCCTGCAAAGCCATCGCTTGCAATAGAACCGAAACAACCATAAAGTTTCTTGCCTTCAGGACTGCTTTTGCTAAATTAACACCAAACAAGTTTGAGGTAATCATGTGCGACTGGACAATTAAACTTTGTCTTCACTAACTCTCCATTTTCTTGTTAATATTTGAGTTCTAAAACCCACTTACTGGGTGCTTGGCAATGCCAGGCACAAATGACTTTTTTCTTTCTGGAGGGCAAAACCTTAAGGTATGGATAATAATATTTTTTTACATCCTCCCACCCCTAAAAAAGGCTAAAATTCTGCTAAAAAAAAAAAAAAATCAGTGTCACCAATGTGTCTATTGTAAGAATTTTCTTTATTATGTCCTTCTATTCTGCAGGATTTTACGTTACTCTGGTAGTAAACCGGTGGTGGAACCAGTTTGTGAACTTGCCCTGGCCGGACAGGTTGATGTTCCTCATCTCCAGCAGTGTTCATGGGAGAGACCAGCATGGGCGCCTGCTCAGAAGGACTCTGATGCGCTATGTAAATCTCACGTCCCTACTCATCTTCCGCTCAGTCAGCACAGCAGTGTACAAAAGGTTTCCAACAATGGACCACGTGGTTGAAGCAGGTACTGTGGATGGCTTTTCCTTCCATGGTGTCTTCTCAGTTGACATGTGGACTGCCAAAATTCTTTTGAAAATCTCTTCTATTTATTCATTCACTCAAGAAATATTTATTGATCACCTACTGTGTGCCAGAGGCATCCTGGAGAGGCAAACATAAATAAAACATGACGCCTGCCCTTAGCAGATAGTCACATTGCCTTAAGAGAATATAATTATAATGCTCATATAAAAGCAACTTGTAATATTACCTTACAGTTTTCCAATACTTTACAGTTTATATTATCTTGTAACTAACTCATTTGGACCTCAAGAAAACATGAAAAATACAAAAAAGTGATTTGGAGACCTTAAAACCTGTCCTGAAACATACAGCTCGTTAGCTGTAGAGATAAGATTAAAATTTAGGCTTGGAACTCCTACCTTAATGTTTTTCTCAAGCATAAGCAAATTCTGGTCGAAATCAGTAAAGTTGGTTTTTCTCTGAGCAGGCCCTGAGAGGTGACAGTAAAAGGCTGTTTCAGTATGGATCTGTCATCCCCGCAGTGCCTCAAGGTAGATAACTCAGTTATTTTCTCTGGGTTCCTGATACAGAATGTTCAGAATAAACTATGTTTGAAGGATAGTTCTCTTTGGTATGCAAATATTTAGCAAAGAAGCCTTCAATAGGGTGAGAATTAAACGAGATAATTCTTCACACATATGGATAACATAAGAACCATTAGATGATTTTGCTTTTATATTGAATACAGCTTCAAATTAGATAGGAATCTCCAGCTTCCTTCTCTGAAATGTCCTTGAAAATAGTTTTCGTAGCTGTTGTTGTTAAAAAATAGTTGCTTGTTTTTAGAGTTTTCTGTGGCTTGTTTGTTGTCTGTTGTTTCTCATGAGTACACAGAGAATAACTAAGAGCACTAAGGGTTTGAATCCTTTAACGTTTACTTGCTATATGACCTCATGTGAGTTACTTACCTTCATTTTCCTCATCCATAGAATGATCTTATAGTAACTAATAATAGCTCCTACCCTATACACCTAATAGGCTTATTATGAAAATTAAGTAAGTTAATATTTGCAAAATAATTCAGATCACTACTTGACACTTGATAAGTGCTATGTGATTTCTTGCTACTTAGAAACCATCTGAAACACCAGCATAATACAGCACTTTGATCACTTTAGAAGATTCATTGTGAATACAACATCCCAAGTTTCCTTGATCTACTTTGATCACGAAGTTGTGACAGTCAAGATGGAAATAAGGAAGGTGTGGTGTTGATGCTGTGGTGAGGGGATCTGTAGAGAGTCTTGAGGTATAAGGATCCTGTTGCTTAAGGATTCAGGTAGAGTGTATGAATGGTCTGGCAAGGCACAGGAGTATAACAATGTAAAAACAATAGGAAACACACAAACATTAACTGCCATCCGTCCTCTAAATTTAAAAGTAGAATACTGCTTCAGGATAACCAGGTTGAAAATGCTACCTAACAACTTAATTTTCCTACTCTAATATCCAAAGACTCAAATATTTTAAGAATTACCATTTCTAAAGAAAGACTGGAAAACAAACCAGGAGGTATGACGCATCCAAATTGATGAGTGAGAACTAAAGCTTAGTTAGATGAATAGAGTTGATTTTCTCTGGTTCTGACACATCCTTGGGATGAAGATAGTATATTCTGACAGGAGTCTGATACCAGGCCCAATTCTCAAAGCCAATCGTATCCTCCTAGTGTCACCTCCATATTAAAAGCACATGGGGAGGAAGCCAGGAAGGCTGGCAGTGGAGAGGCCTTGGGGGCCTTTGATCCGACGTGAGTGCAGAGGGCTGATGTGGCATCAGGTCTGAGGGGCAAGTAGAAAGGGAGAGAGGCAGGAGAGCAGCATGATTTCATTCCCCTTGAGTATGTTTTTCATGATATAGAGACCTCTTCCTCATCAAACTCATGCAGATATCTGCATGCACCTACATCCAGGCCTTTTCTCTTCCAAAGGCATCTGGAATATTGGAATGCCTCTCTTTCTAAACCACCAATACCCCCACACTGCAAGCCAATCTGGAAATGAGCTGTTGTCTCCTTGACCTGCATTTAAACTCATGTGCCTCCAAGGTGTGATCCACAGACCCACAGGCTTCTACATCTCGACTTGTTTGAGTTATTTATTTTAAATGCGTGTTCCTGGACCCCACTTCAGGTCTGCTGTATCAGAATCTGTGGATGTGGCCCAGGCACCTGCACTGAAATATGCTTCCATGTCATTCTGTATATAATAAAGTTTGAGAGGTACTGGATCTTTTATGGGTGTTTGTTGCAGTACTGGGGATTAGACTCAAAAATTTTGCACTGAACTACATCCCCAGCCCATTTTTATCTTTTTATTTGAAGAGACGGTCTCAGTCAGTTGCTAAATTTTCCAGGCTGAGCTCAAACTTGAAATCCTCCTACCTCAGCCTTCCAGAGCGCTGGCATTACAGATATGTGTCACCACTGGGATATTTATTTTCTCCTTTTTTGCCCCTGGGTTAACAGCTTTGGCAACCACTAACTCATTCCTAACGACAAGTAGCAACACATGAGAAAGAATAGACTTTAGTTTTACCAGTTGCTCCAGAATTATAAAGAGTGGCTTTAGACAGCATTCTGGTCAGAAGAGTTGAGTTAGAGTCACTTAGACACAAACAGCATTGTTTGGACAAAATTTTTGGTTGGTTTGTTTGGACTGGCTGAAGAGGAAGAGCATGGGGGGAACTCTGATGAGGCCCAAGCTTTTTCAAACACAGGTAACCATCCCTGGTTACCTGTGTAAAAAAGCCCCAGTATTTATTTATTTATTTATTTATCTATTTTTGAGACAGGGTTTCACTATGCAGTTCAAGTTGGCCTTGAAACTCACTTTGTAGCTGGCTCAAGCTGGCTTCAAACTCACAATGATCCTCCTTCCTCAGCCTCCCAAGTGCTGGGATTACAGGCGTGTGCCACCATGTCTGGTCCCAGCACTTTCTTTAATTCCTGGTGTTTTCTCAAAATACAGGAAAAGGGTAGTGGGCACATGTTGTATCCACAGGAGTATAAGTTTTATGTGTTCGCCAGCAGAGCAAAGGTTCCAAGTCATTATCCTCTAAACAAGGAGAGGCCCGTCAGAGGCCAGGTCCTTCCCAGCTGCCTCAGGGCCTGCTTTTTCTGTTCAGGGCAGTGCTGACTCACCAAACTTCCTGCTTCTTCCCCGCAGAGAGGGCTGACTCAGAGTCTGCACACTGACTCTGTTTCCAAGTTCTTCCAGCTGGACATTTGCCTCTGCCACTCCCTGGCTGATCTTTGCCTGTGCCAGGATTTCTGGGAAGAATAGGGAGTTCAGAGATGATAGAAATTGTTTGGAAGATTCCCTGAGTCCAGGGACATGGCACCTGCTCCTGCTTGAGAGCAGAGAGAACTGGTAAATACCATCAGGTAGGGTAATGCTGAAGACACCTTGTCATTTGACTCCTTGATACAAAATCACCTGTGAGAAAAAGTGCATATTCACAAACTTCAGTGTGCAGTAGATATTGTTACAGTCAATCAATAAAACTGAAAAAGGCAGATCTCCAGATGCTACTCTTAGAGATTCTGATTCAGGAGGTCAGCAATGGAGTGTATTTAACAAATTCCAGTGATCAGGCAGATCAGGGATGCAATGGGCTTAAAGCAATTGAATATCTCTCCACTCCCTTCTCCCTCCTGCTTCGAAGAAGACTTGTGCTGTATAGATTCAGTGCTGGCCAGGAGGATGGAAGGGAGAGGGCCAGTAGGATGAAGACCAGCAGCTCCTCCTAGAGCATCCTGCAATTCCTTGTTTCAAGGGGGACGAGCCAGGCCGTGAGTCCCCAAATTCTCCTTGTTTTCATGTCAGCCATCAGCTTATATTATTGCAGCAAGTAAAACTACGGCAACACACACTATCGTATATACATGACTTGATTTTGATGTTACTGGTTCAACTTCTCAAACTAAAAGTAAAAAAATTTTTTGGCTTATATCAAAATAGAAATTTAACAATTGAATTTAAAATAATGTCTCTTATGCTAAAAAGTCCCTGAGCAGCTCTGTTTCCAGTTACTTATCAAAGGGATTGCAATATAGTCTCTGTTATTTTGCCTATCAGAGAAATTGTTGTGGAAAATTCTAGTCCTCTGAATGCCCTGGAAAAAGTCATTTGTACCATCAAATGCACAATTTTAGGTCTTTGCTAATTCAAATGACCTTAGTTAAGTGCTTGTATTATAGTATCAGCCTGAATGAAATAATTTTATCTGGTATTTCATAGGCATCAAGAGAAAAAAATCATTCTTTTCATAATTATTTACCAGAATCACAAAGATAATAGAAAATCATATATATATATATATATATATATATATATATATATGTGTGTGTGTGTGTGTGTGTGTGTGTATATGTACACATACATATATATATATATATCCTTCTAAAAGAAATATTAGCAAAATGATGCTAAGTGTATTACGCTTTTGTTCCATTGAACAAATACAACTACCAGTATAAGCAAGAATGAGTATGGTCCTTGTCCTCAAGAATCAGTAAAAATCACTATAAATCTTACATACATTAATTATTTTAAGAGACAAGCACAAATATATTTATATGTATTTAAAGCTAAACTTCATATCTCTACATTGCATTTCCATCTCTTTAGAGTAAATAGTTTCCTTTGGTACTTGACAACTCAAAGTGATTAGAAGACTGTAAATTTAGGGATAAAGCACCCATTAATTTTCTTAAACCCTGCTAATCTTTTTTTAAGAGAAAAAACAATAAAAACAGTGATAGAGAATTTCATAACAGGATAATGGGAAACTAATACTGGTTAACATATTGAGTATTGTTGTCTTCAAAGTAATTGCTCAGATTACAAGATAAAGGCATGCAAAATTGATCAGACAATATAAGCACAACCATTCGTTTCAATGAACTAAAAGAAATTAGTAGTATAATTATCTTAGCTAATATATGTATACAACATATATATATATATATATCTTTTTTTTCCCCTTCCTTCTTTTCTCCTTTCCCCCATCCCAGTTGTTCTTTCCTTTTTAGCAGTTTCTTTCCCTTTCACAATATCTATTGTAGATTTTGGTTTTTATTTACTCTTTCAGTTTCTTAAGCTAGGGAAACAATACAATGTTTACACATGTGAGTCTGAGTTATTTCACTTCTGAGTATGGTCTCTAGTTGCAACCGTTTGCCTATAAAAGTCTTGAGTTTATCCTTCTTTATAGTTGAGTAACATCCCTTTGAATAAAAATACCACATTTTTTCTATCCATTCCTCAGTTCATGGGCATATGGGCTGTTTGCAAAACCCTGGTAATCTTAACATGAAGTTTCATGAACTTGTTCTATAACTAAAGGGAGTGATGAGGCGCCATTGGACTTCAGTATCTCTTATGGTTAATAGACATCAATGCAGCCAACTAATCCCTCAGTGTCAAGTGTCTGACTTTAGAAGCACTGACTGGAAGGTGAGGCCTCTTTGAATTTCTGACATAGACAGAGCATCTCATGGATGATCATCTCTTCTTCCCCTATGTAAAATCAATTGACTTCTGTGTAACATTTCTGTCCCAAGGTCTGCCATGGGTTTTCCTGATGCCTCCCGTGGCTCTGGGGCTCCTTAGTCTCAGAATCTCCAACTGTTCTGTGTTACAGGAGAAATGGCCAAGGAGACAGTGGAATTCACAGCTGTGCCAGCTTTTCCTGTTGGCTGAACTTTCAGAGGCTGAGTCACTTACCCCTATAGTCTCACATGATGAGCCCGAACAGACAGAATATCATCTTGTGAGTGAAACTTGATTCACCTATGTGCACTTGCTCTGCACAGGAGAGAAAGTGCAAAGCAGTACTAGTCTTCTTGAGCTAATGCCACAGATAGACAGTCTCCAGTGTTTGAAGTTTCCCCACAGTTCTCTTTTATGAATTTAAATCTGTTCATCCTGATGTTTCTGAAAGTATGACTGCAGATCCTAGTCACTGAATTAGCAAGGGTAGGTTGCCAGGCAGCCTAGGGAATCATAGACACTGAGGCTTAAGAACAAAGGAACACACCTTTAAACAAGCTCCCCAGCAGCACTGCAGGATGTTTGGCTCGAACTAAGAATTTTTAAATATCCAAGATGAGGCCAGTTTCTCCCAAACTCTGCCAAACGTCGAAATCACTTAGTGGGGATAGTTTTACAATACTGGTGTCTGTCTGTCACCCTCAGACATTGGGTTACAATACCAATCTGATGTTCAGCAAAGTTTAGGAACCACTGCCCTAGGGGCATATCAATTAATCCCTTCAATTTTATCTGCAAATTGCCTCAGATCTGTGCATTCAGGGCATATGAAATTCTAGACCACTTGCACATTTGCATAATGCTTTCATAATATGTCACAATATGATTCCATCCCTCTCTCAATCTCATTTTGCCTCTCCTTGATTCTTCCAGCCGACAGCGATGTCTAAGCCTCTCCCATTATATTTAAATGACAGCTTTAGTTGAAGGGTGGCTTTGTTGTGTGCATTTAGAAAACACAGAGATGAAAATGAGGCAAGCACACTGCAGTCTTCCTGAAAAAGTGATCCCTCCAAGGAGGGCTTGGATGCTGAATGCACAACTTTCTTTTTCAGAAAGAACTGGCATCAAATTCATTTTGCCTTCAAATTTTGAGATGCAGACCTTTTAGTCCTACAAATAGAGCTTCACTTGATTCTATGCTTGAAAGGCAAAAAACACCTACCTCAGCTTCAACCAAGAAAAAATAGGGCAACTATACAGAAGACATAATCTATGATGACCAGAATGTGTTTGTCAATAGAATTAATTCATCCTTTGGCTTGAGGGCAATAAAATTTTGCCTTCAAGTAGCAGATCCTACTCCTTCAAGCCATAGCTCAAGTTTCAAGTCAATGCAAATATATATTTGAATTGACAGATATAGATGTTTTACTCTGCTTAGAAATAGTAAAGGAGATATTTCTGGGGATAAGCAATATGAAAATTGCTGAGCAGAGCTGAGCCAGCCAAAAGGAAAAGAGATGGCATGAAAAATTCTAGGCATACGCAATGGCCGGACAAAATAGCCATGCCAGCCATGGGTATGGATAGGACCCAAAGGAGCGTAACATCGAGACAGACATTCGAAGAAGACAGGTTGGTGGGAGACAAGTCAACTGATGGCACTATCAAACTGTAGTATATCAATAACTGTAATTAACATAACCTTAAAGCTGAGTGAATGACCCAATTCTGAAAAAAACAATGGTGTTTGGTTCCTGTTACTTGAAGTGCTGATGAGGACAGCATTCTATTTCATGAAAAATGTTCTTTGAATGGATTTGATTGACAATCTAGGCATTTTCTTTCCAATAACCATGTAATTTGATTTCCAAAGATGAGGTTACTTTGGATAAAATATATGAGCCTGCAGGGAATGACAAAAGTTATTCTGCCTATGTACTCCTAGAGGACAGATCGATATCTGATCCATCACCCATATTTCACAGCAATTAGAAACCTTTCAATAAATTTAGGCTGAAAATTCCCCAGATTTCTTCCCTCTACTGGTCAGTCCAATCAATAGATGTCCTAGCCAGGCAAAGCAGTACACACCTACAGTCTCAGCTACACAAGAAGCTAAGGCAGGAGGACTATAAATTCAAGGTCTGTCTGAGAAATTTAGTGAGACTCTCTCTCAAAATAAAATTCATTAGAGGGTGGAGATGCAGCTCAATTACAGAGTGGCTGCCTCACATGTGTGAGGCCTTGGGTTCAATCCTCAGTAACCAGGGCAGGTGGGGAATGATGTCCTACATGGAGGGAAGGAAGAGCCTAACTCTTGCATTATTGTTTGCACTAAATAAGCCTTCACTCTGTATATTTGCTTTCTACTTAGAAGCCAAGAATGAATTTGCTAGCACAGTTTGATCCATGCACTTGAATAAAAAATAACTAGAGACAAAGTTGTTCTTTAGTCAAATTACAGAGATTGCAGCCAGTATATAAGTGGAATCATTTTTAGAAATTATACTATAAATCCTAAAACAGTAACTGTTAGATTGATATGGAATGTCTGTGAATAGGCTTCCAGCTAAAGAACAGCTGCAGCAAGTCTTAGACATAAGACAGGTCGAATACATCTGTCAACTTCTTTTTTTTACATTTTTATCTGTGTATGTTTATGATACATGATAATCACATTCATCTTGGGAAATTGGCACATATACACAACACATCTTAATCATTTTACTTTCCTTTCCCCCACCCATTTCCTCTCATCTTCACAAAGTCTACTGTTTCCTATCCTCTATCTTCTATTTCTCTCTATATATTATTTTTCTGTTAACATCTTGAAATAACATTGTCACTCCGTGTAAGTCTTTTTTGAAAAAACAAAAGAAATAACAGATTATCTACCTCATACAACTCTGAGTTGCACTAAGAAGCAAGAAGTGAATTAATTACCAGGCTTTTTTATTTTTTTTTTTAACCTCCACAGAGGGTACCATTCTCCAGGCATGGGCAGAACTCCTTTATGTGAGCATAAATAACCTGAGTGTAATCTTAAACTAGACTCCCATTGGTAAATATTGACTTTGCAATAGTTTCTCTGCTTATTTTAAATACTGAGTAAACAAAACCTTCATTGGTTAGAACTGTTATTTTTTTTCAAACATTGCTGTATGACAAAATTTCCTGCAGAGCTCAGGAAACATGCAACTGCCAGGATCCAGTTCCACTAAATCACCCATGTGGATTCAAAAGAACACTGATATCTGACTTCACTCTAATCCAATTGAATCAGAATCTGGGGATAAACTACTTAAGATAGGAACTTTTATATTTCTTCAATATCCCTCCATATGCTTCCATAGTAGACTGAAAATATGGTAATGTATCAGGGCTAAGTTGAGTTTATATAAGCTAGCTGGTTTTATTTTGTTTAAGGTTTTATGACAGCAGATGAAAGGAAATTATTTGACCATCACAAATCTCCTCATCTGAAATATTGGGTTCCATTCATCTGGTTTGGAAATCTTGCAACTAAAGCCCGAGATGAAGGTAGAATCAGAGACAGTGTTGACCTACAATCATTGATGACTGTAAGTACATCACAGATCATCAGTAAAAGATGTTAACTATATCCCAGAAGGGACCTGGATATAATAGGTCTGGCCAGGAAGAGTCTATTTTGTTCATTCTGGTTTCAAAGGAACAAAAAGATTAAGCTAGTATCAGAACCCACAAGGTGCAGGACACAATGCACAGGCTGAACTCAGATTGCTTGGTAGTAGTTGCTTAGAATCTATGTTTTATGCAGAATGCTTTCATAGGCTCTGCAAATAGTGTTCCTCAATTGACTAACCATGGGCTGCCAGGAGCTCTGAATGACACAATGACTATACATCATATTTTTCATCCCTGGTTTCAGGATTCTAAAATAAAATCTCCATAGAAAAGAAAGCTCCTCAGCCATTTCCCAAAAACTGGAATATCCCAAGTGTAAGTCAACATTTCAGGTGCTTCAGTGAACAGTGTTGTCCCTAAACAAAAGAAGCCTAAATTGGAACTGAGGGTGTAACTTAGTGGTAGAAGACTTGCCTGGCATGTGTGATGCCCTGAGAGTGATCCCTGGCACTAAAAAAAGAGGAGGGAGGGAGAGAAAGAGGGAGAGAGAGAGAGAGAGGGTGCTGACTTATCTATGAAACAAATGCACAAAAGAGCTGCATGTATTTGTGCCATGCAGTCTCCTGCCTGTTAGGCTAAAAGGCTAACTGGTTTTAAAATAGCACCCAAGTTAAGGTGAATTTTTCATCCCAGTCTTAGATAATAATTACATTCAAGAGAGAAAAGAAATGAATGAATCTTGATCCTTCTGCTCCAAAAAGAGATAATTTTCTCTCAATATGAACAAAGCTCTTATTCATTGTGGGGAGGAATTTAAGGTGTATCTACATCTCTTTCTTAAGATCTATAGTGAGCATATTTTTAAAAGAGAAAAAATCACTCTCCAAAATTCTCTACTAAAATAGTTAGAAATTGCCTTTTAAAATATTAACATTGCCTTCCTAGCACCACTTTTTGTTAATGTATATGTTGGAAATTATGAATTCAGTAGAACAAGGAATATTTCTGTAACATCCAGTCTTTATATTTAAAAAATACTGCATGCATGTTCAAATGTCCTCACCCTTTTTTTTTTTTCCTGGCACCAGGGATTGAACTCACAACCTCGTACCTGCCAGACAGGCAGCCACTGAGCCACTGAGCCAAACTCCCCTACTTTTTTGAGGCAGGATCGCACTATTCCTCACCCTTTTCGCACACTGTTCAATGAGCCTTGTTGTATGTCAGTTCTAGAACGTTTTTTTGTAGTAGCTTTGGGAGCCAATTTTCTAGACTTACAAAGTCTGTCCCATCATTTTAGACATTGCTTAAATCCCAGTCAATATTTATTGCCAGGCCTGTCATTTCAGTAAATCCTATTTTGTCTGTTTCTGGCACAGGAAATGAATCGATATCGCTCTTGGTGCAGCCTCTTATTTGGTTATGATTGGGTTGGAATCCCGCTGGTTTACACTCAGGTATCAGACGCTTTGCATGTGATATTTTATTTCTCCTTGCCCACCTTGGTACTCTAGCTGCCTGTGGGCAGAAGCACTGTCCACTCATTCCAGTTTCTCTCTGTTCTAGGTTGTCACCCTTGCTGTATACACCTTCTTCTTTGCGTGCCTCATTGGACGCCAGTTTTTGGATCCCACCAAAGGCTATGCAGGACATGATCTAGATCTTTACATTCCGATCTTTACTCTCCTACAGTTCTTCTTCTATGCAGGATGGCTGAAGGTAGCCAACCGTCTCCATGCCTTAGACCCACTCTGTAATCTATTGTGTTCTAAATTCTCCATGATGATTCTTACCGAGTTTTTAGCAACTTCTTAATGAGTGAGCAAAGGTGAATTTAACATGCAGTACCTCAGAAATGTGATTTCTTTTCCATCAAGGATTAAACTGACAGAGATGTAGTCAATCTGGATTGCAGCAGTCTGAAACAGTACACTTCATAAGCAAATTAGAAGAACACTAACGCCTTGCAGTGCTCTGAAGTCTTACTAGCTGTCCCACAACGTTAAATGCATCCCATTTTCAAAACAAGAACTGAGACTGAGGGAAAAGCAATCATCAAAATCAACACCAAAAATGCCAGGATTCATAATGGTATTTGACTTGCCAGGAATTTAAAAACAGATCAGAACACTGAGAACAGCTTATTCAGTTATCAGAATTTGGTTTCTCAACCACTGTCACCACCTCTCCACTCCTCTCTCAACCCCAACCCCAGCTGTATTTGTATAAATATCAGAACCCTGACTCTTCCATCCCTTCTGTAAACTTTAGAGGGGAAGTATGTAGTGGGGGAAAAAATCAAAGACCATGGCTTTAGTAACTGAAATCTAATGACAGTGTGAAGAGGAGTAACAAAATAGAATATTTAAGTGTGAGGACTTGCAAACAGCCACGGCTGTCTTGGCTACAGGTTGAGGCGCCGTTTTCATTTCTGAAGCCTTTTCTTTCATTGACTTGAATCTTCATCAGGAAAAGTAAGTATGTTGTTATTTTAAATTACACTCCAAAGACTAAAGGCATGTCCTTTACAAAAGGCAAAAACATTTTTCACCAGATGACAATAATTTCTAATTATTCTTACTCAAGAGCAAGAAAGAATAGGACAGATGAGTGACTCCCATTTCCCACTACAGAAAAAATATACTTTACCTTTATAAAAATAGTATCCCCACAGTTGGCCCAAATTATTTCCCCCTCTTCTCTGAGTTGTGTAAAACTTTTAATTCTTTTCTCTATGTCCATGAAAGGTGCTCAGTCAAAAAAAGAAAGCTGATAAGACAACATATAAAAAGTTAGTTGTAGTTCATTGATCCTTTCTTCCAGTATGTTTCTAAAATATTAATATCTTTTTCCTTTATAAAATATTTTTTAAAGATAAAATAAGTGTCACACAGTTGTAGCTCCATTAGGAGATAGCATAACTTTATAGGAATGAGTTTTCCCACACCAATGAGCTATGTCTTCAGTTTTAAAGAGCTGTTCTATCTTGACAGTTCAGATATTTACAAATCTTTCCAAAGAGTGGCAGAACCATCTTGACTTTCTGAACAGTCTACTAGTTACTTGCTTCACAATCTTTGTGACATTGTCAATTCACAAATATAGGTGTTATTTCAATAATTGAGTATAGACTGTAATAATACATATAGGACTCATAACTATAAAAGTGAAAATTTAGATATAACAAAAAGATTTTCAGGACCCAACTAGTAGCCCTTTTAATTTAAGCAAAGTACCAGGCAAAAAAAAAAAAAAGTAAATTCTTCCAACTTACAATAAAAGACTGCACAGTTACCCCACTGGGACTTACTGCTGTGAGGCACAGCCCTGCCTGGGGCTGTTCCTTAGAACAAGCAGAGAGCTACCTGTCTCTTTCAGCGGCTTGCAATTCAGGCCACACTTTAAAATCTGCTAAAACCTTTACCTAATAACTCATGCATGGCTCAGCTTCCACAGATTAAAGTAGAACTGCTGGGGAGGGGCCCAGGCATCTGGTGTTTGGTAGTTTTTTCAAGAGCTCCCCAAGTGACTTTCAGGTACAGCCAAGGTTGAAAATAACTTCTTTAAGTGATTTGACTTAAGTTCTAAAAGCTAAGTGGGTAGACTTTCTACCAAATGATCTCAGAATCTGTAATTTGGGAAATCATTCAAATGATACCTTCATTCTATACAAATCTATTCTATACAAAGTTTGTTCCATCCAGATCTAATGTAAAATCTCTCAAGCATGCACAAACACACATATACATACAGATACAGAGATAATAAAAATTAAAGAAAATTATTCAAAATAGTAAATGACAGGATAACAGGTTAACACATAAAGCTCTCATCAAGAAGGCTATTCAATTCACTTAACATAATAAGATCATTTACTATTGATCAAACATAAGAAAAGTATGTAAAAGATTTAAAAATACACATGTGTGGTAAGAAGCTAACTGAACTTTTTCCAACAAAACTAAACTGGGTATCATTGAATCCTTTAGCCTTTTCTTAACACCTGAGCATCATTTATGGTAAAAGAATCCAGACTTGTTTACTAATTTATCTGCCTGTAGAACAGCACACTCTCTTCTAGTCTTCATCTTGTGAAAATGACATACAAAAAAGAGAAATAAACAACAGTCATCTTCAATCTGTTTAGTCTTACCATCAGCGTGACAATTTATTTTGTGTTCTCAACTGCAGGTAGCTGAGCAACTTATCAACCCTTTTGGAGAAGATGATGATGATTTTGAAACTAACTGGTGCATTGATAGAAATTTGCAGGTTAGAGGAAATTTTCTTTCCTTTACAAACATTAGCAGTAAACCATTTGTGATGTTTCTGATCTGAACAGATTCTGGATACAGGCCCTGGGCCTCAGAGTTTTTAGCCACAAATGAAAGAGGGTTGGCTTTATATAGCATGTTTGTTGTCTTCTTGGAGGCTCATAGGTCCTGGATCTCAGCTTCCATATAATTTAAATACAATTGCAAGCCAATTTTCTCTTTAAGTTTCTCTATCAGCTTTACTTGGTCTCTTCATGCTAGGACAGTGCAATATTTCAGTTTATTATTTTATCTGTTTTCTGTTGCCACCCAGAGAGGTTTACATGACAAAATGGCTCCAGATATAATCTGATGTGAATTCCAAAACTCACAGCACATAGATTATAGCAATCAGATGTCCAGCAACTGGACACTGGTCTTGGGTCACATTGGACTGTTTCTCAAATCTGCCTGAAATGCACCCACTTTACCCCCAAAATACTATTCCATTGAACTTTCTATGGCATACAGGAATTTTCCCTCTGGGCAAGACGGTCCTCACACCATTCCCACCCTGGTGTCACATTCTGAGTAGGGCCTTCACCTGCCATTTGTTTGTCGAGTAGCTTCAAACATTCCACTGCATACCATATTGTCAGTCTATTAGGGAAGAAGGGAAATGCCTTGATGACTCATTCTTTGTCAAAACTAGAGTCTGAAAGAATTAATAATTTATTCCTGTGTCACTTTGTCAAAACCAAGAGAAAAGATCATTATAGATTCAACTAGTATGGGTTTGATGATGTGCTTTTTTAAATAAACAAGAAACTAGGGCATATATGAAGTGATTAATGTGTTTATGGGATTAACAGGATGAAATAATGAGAATCTTCGCCTTCCTGTCCTGGGGTTAAGTGGTTGCTGTCAGGGTAGCCACTAAGACAATACTGTAACTGTGAGTACAGAAGAAAGAGGGGCCTCACCTGCCTCCAGGTGAGATGAAGGCCCACACTGGGGGGATGTGGCTTGATGCATGGGGTGTGGGCAGCTTGCCAGCCCCACTTTCACCTTTGTCAAGGTCTCCTGAGCAGTGAATAGGTACAACTCCACAGCAGGCCCGGTTGTAGCAAGTATGTACTGTAGACATTTACTTGTTTATACTCATTTAGACTGTATCCTGACACTCTCCAACTCCTGTCTACCTAATGGAAATTCTTCTCTTTTTGGTAATTCATATCAGAGCTATTCTAACAATATGACAATGATTTTAGGTCTCTCTTTTAGCTGTGGATGAAATGCACATGAGCTTACCCAAGATGAAGAAGGACATTTACTGGGATGATTCTGCTGCTCGACCACCATACACACTGGCAGCTGCTGATTACTGTATACCGTCGTTTCTGGGGTCAACTGTCCAAATGGGGTAAGTATTTTTTTTTTAAATCTTCAATACTGAGCAAATAATTACAGTCTACCTTTTTATCTGGGGGTGGGCTTTTTCACTGTGTTTAGTATAAAAGTCAGACCTTATCCAGTGGTTTTAGCATAACAATGTGCCCCTATATACTATCAGCCTGAAAAAAAAGGGATTGAGTCTTGATGTCACTTATGCACAGCTCTAGAATAATTTTGTTAGATCTAGCAGTGTGTCTGATTTTGGAGACACATGTGCATGGGAAGAAGTTTAAGAATATTTGTGGAAGGCAGATTCCACAATTTCTAAGTAACTTAAAGAAGAGAGTCTAGGCAAATTTAGAAAGTAATAAGCTGTGTCCCAACTTCCCCCAAAAAAAAAAAAAACTGTAGAAAAAGGAAAAACTTTTTGCAGAATTTTTGTGCAGCTTTTGTGGCAAAACTGATTGTCCTTGAGGCTGATCTAAGCAGATAGTGGAGTAAATTCCAGTCCTGCAGCTGTCACCATGACTATCTTTCTCCACCTTCTGCAGCATTCTGCCTCCTTACTCCCTGTTTTCAGGATATTTAGCATCATCCTGTCCTGTAAAGCAAAACTCTACCTGTTGCACCCCGGTGCTCATAAGTGATGGCTTTAGGGGCTCTTGACCTAAATACCCTCCAAGATCCAAAGTCAAGGGTGACCATGAAAAGTTAGAAGTCATACAGTGCCAGATATGGTGCATAATGCGGATGAGAACACATTATAATGTTTTTATGATTCTATCTTTCTGCCACTTACCATATTTTTTATACCTTGTAAATACTCATAAAATAGGACTTTCAGAATTGCTTCAGAGCGAAGTAAGAACTATGAGATAAGTGCATTCTAAGCAAGAGGAAGTATTTTGAGGGTAAATGGAAGTGTCTTTTACTGTAACAAATTTTTTCACAAAGACATTCACTGTGTATTTTGATCACTCCTTTTAAATGCCCATGTTCTTAAGAAAGCATTAAAACATGTTTCTTCTATTCAAAAACACAGAATTAAGGATTTAAATGATCTCATAGGCAATATCTATCCAAAAGAGTATTGGAAAGATTAAACGAGATTGTAAACACAGAAACACTCTACATATAACCACAAAGCATTATTATCACCAGCTAGGTAGGTCTTGTATTTGTGGATTTCAAACCAAGGCACAGAAAGACAAAATAAATCTAAGTTCTTGTTCATATTAAAGTAATCCTGGGAGTTTGGAACAGAAAATAAAACAACTGAGTGAAAATCAGGAGATGAATCACTTTAAAACTGCAGCAAACAACTTGTCAGTTGTCAGAGAGAGTTGTACTACTCACAACGGGCTGTTCACAGGTATGGCAGGAAGAGGCCCAGGCAAAAGCCAGAGTCTGTGGAGATTTTTGCAAGAAGTCTAGCTGGATTCTGCTAGAACCAACTGATCAAAGAAACAATAAGGCAAAAGCTTGCTTCCCCTGGATTTTCTGCATGAATGAAGGCCATTAAAGTGTTGTCTCAAATCCATGAAAAGTCCCTCACGGGAGCACTGGCTGTGGGAAGCTGAGATTCATGGAAGTCACTCCCTTTCTGAGTATGAGGGCTGATTATTTTTAAGATTATTGTACTCAGCAAAATGTTACAGAAAAGCAAACCCAAACTTAAGTACAAAGGGGTTTATTGGATCACGCCTGGAGAACAAGCTTAGCATTGGTCTCCACTGGATCGAGAGGCTCCAAGTGTGTAACCCAGCTGACCCACTACTGCCGCATCTCTCTGGGTTCTGTGTTTCTCCCCTAGGCTGCAGCTCTCAGGCAGTCTCTCCCTTTCAGGGGACGAGATGCAGGAAGGAGCCGGCTGCTCCAGGCTTAGAACACATCTTTCAGCAAACCCTGGGGAAAAGCACATCTCTTTCCAACTTGTAAAATTGAAGTGCTGAATTTGCTATGACTGGTTGGGCTTGACTAATATATCCATTCCTAAACTAATCACTTCTGACAGGGAGGCACAATATTTTGATTACCCATGGCTAGTTCATGTGTCCATGCTTGATGAGCATAAAAATCCTTTCCTGGGTGAGTAAATTTTTTGTTTTCTTATTCTGTTTATTTTTACTCTCTGTCGACTCCCAGGATATTTAATTCAGAAATCAAATTTCATTATCTTTTCATATCAAGATTTCAGATTTGTAGTCACAGTTCCGTGACCCAGAAATTCTAACAGCAAGGCATAAATGCCCTTCAGACACTGAGCTAAAGCACTATCTAAGGGCGCCTGAAGAATTACTCTGCCTTGAATTCAGCGCAGTCTGAAATGACTTGCACATTGAGCACACTGTTCTCATTCCTATAGAAAGGGAATTTCTTTGTTCTCAGTATGAAGGAACTTTTCAAAACATGGCCCTGTGTTCTGTGTTCTGTGTACTCACTAGATGTACACATGTGAAACAAAGTTATTGCTTCTTGCCTTTTTAAACTGTTAAGTACAAATCTTTTTTTTTTTTTTTTTTTTGGTGGCACCAGGAATCGAACTCACAACCTCGCGCCTGACAGACAGGCGCTTAAGCTACTGAGCCAAACTCCTAGCCCTAGTTTTTTGAGGCAGTGCCGCACTGTGTAGCTCAGGCTGGCCTTGTGCTCGCATTGTAGCCCAAGCCGGCCTCGAACTCCCAACGCTCCTCCTACCTCAGCCTCCCGAGTGCTGGGATTAAAGGCATGCCCCACCATGCCCAGCTAATTTTTAAATACCACTTAGGCTCATATACATAATGCAGAGACAAGCCACAGTGCAATGTGATTAGCCAGCAATAGAGAATGCCTCAGTCTTACAGGAGTACCCAGCCTGGTGGATCAGGGAAAGGTCTCTGGAGGTGGGAGTGCAGCATTTGTCATTAATGATGAGGGCCGGAGCTGGCACACAGGTGGAAGTGGGAGTCAGCAGAGGGTACATTCCAGGCCAGCGTGCACAAAGATGGAAAGAAATGATAAATGATATATTCAAAGGAACAGCTTGATGTGCAAGAAGAAGAGGCAAGAAATGAAGAATAGATTATGGGAGGTTTTATAGGCTGGGTAAAAAGCCTCTACTTTTTTCCAAAACTTTTCAGTGACATAATCGCATTTTTGTTTTAGATAGGTTAACCTGGAAGCTGTTGAAAGATGGATTGCTAATGGTAAGAGTAGAGTCAGGGAGACCAGTTAGCAGGCTATTGTCACTTAAGCAGGGGGAAATTAGGGACCAGGTAGCATCATAAGAGATGACAGAAGACATAAGGGATGCAGAAGACTGGGGCTGGCCCAAAGGAAGGAGGCCTCGGCATCTGGGACAGAGGGAAGGAGAACCGATTAGATGTAGGAGCGGGGATGGGGAGACGATGCCCATGTGGCTGGTGAAGTAGGAAGCACTGTTTTTATATCATTCAATCATCATCCCATCTTAATTGAAAAGAAAGTCTAACAAGGTCCATCTTTTCTGCTTAATCTGAGTCCAGAAAGCTATTGTTTTAAACCTGCATTTATACATTCCAATGCCAAATCAGTGTTGAAGTTCTTTCTCCCAATCTTTGCTGTAAAAGTCAACTTTAGAATCAACCGATTGGATGAAAAAGGGCTGATGAAAAAGGGCTGTTTGGATCTCTAAATGGAGTGCCCAAATTAGAAGTGCCTTTATAAACATACCAGCCTTGAGCATCTAATAAATAGTGACAGTTATTCTATGACCATCTTAGTAAACCATCCTCTGAATCAACTAAGCAACTAAAAAAATTTTCCTATTTGAAGTCTGCCCAACATCATACCTGAGATCACTTTAGCTGAATCTGTTTTGTTTGCTCTTTTGTCATAATATGGAACACTTTCTGATAGCTAATTTACTTAAAGTGTCTTTTTTGTTAGCTGACTGTGAAAACACTATTAACCAAGATTAAGAAAATACCCAAAACCAGCTAGAAGAAGAGTTGTCCATAAGATGCACAACAAGAAACAGCCCTAAGTGAAAATAGTTCTTGTTGTGGCAACAATAAATACTTAGTTTGATAAACCCAACTTTACCAAAACAAACCTCAAATACTTCAGTGTAAGCCAACACTGCTGAAAATAAACCAAAAGAGAAATCCAGACCTAGTCTGCCACACCAGGCTTGAGGTGAAAGTTGAATGCTTGTCTCCACATTATGACTTCATACGTCACTTCAAAATTCTTACTTTTTTTTATTTACTTGAGATTACCCACTAACACAACTGGTAAGACACTAAAAATATAACACATAAAATTACAGACCTTAAGTTTCCTAAGTCTCTTTAATCCTGTCTTAAAAATCAAAGCAGCCAACAGTATAGCAGCGATAACCTCTTAAGGCCCGGGAAGAGTCCCAACACACGGTGCCTCCATGATAGCTAGAGGATTCTAGAGAAGGGCGGCCATGACTGCTGAAGAAATGGGTGGCTCAAGTGTGCCATGAGCACCTGCTCTAACCATCCTGCTAATCTGAAAGCACATTCAAGTCATGAACTGTAAACTGCCATCCCATCTAAGGTGCATTGTTGTACTGGGCTTTTCTGTCATCATTCAAAGTATATGTTGAAATTTCTTCACATTTATAGTAATTTTTTTGGTTTTTTTTGCAGCACCAGAGATCGAACTCACAACCTCATGCCTGTCAGACAGGCACTTAAGCCACTGAGCCAATCTCCCTGCCCTAGTTTTTTGAGGCAGGGTCACACTATGTAGCTCAGGCCGGCCTTGTGCTCACATTGTAGCCCAAGCAGGCCTTGAACTCACAACGCTTCACCTACCTCAGCCTCCCGAGTGCTGGGATTAAAGGCGTGTGCCACCACACCTGGCTCCCACATTTATAGTAATCTTATAGAAGGGGTCCAAGTGATCAATTAATGATTCACTTACTAAAAAAGGAGAAATATTCAGATTTTCTAAGAGTTCCTTCTTCCTTCTTTCCCTGAAAATAAGACCTAGCTGGAAAATAATCAGCCTTGAGCAGGAGAGATCAAAAGTGCCAGCCCCAGTCACCCCCTCCGTGCCTCACCTGCCATCACTCTTCTCTGACTTGGTGGCTATTCTGTAAGGTGGGTAAGGCTAGGATAGGCTGATTGGGGCTGACTTTTTTATCTCTAGTTTTCAAAGCTGATTATTTTCTACCTAGGTCTCTTTTGGGGAGGAAAGAAGAAAAGGAGTAAAGAAATTTATTTAAGACTCATCTGATACTGTGAAACTACAATGGCTTTGTTGGCAATGGTTTCTTTTACTTACCGGTCTTATTCCAAAATTTCTAAGCATATATATCAATAATACAATTTTTGGTATTTTATATTTTTTATTTTTTATAATTATACATATATAGCCGGGCGTGGTGGCGCACGCCTTTAATCCCAGCACTCGGGAGGCTGAGGTAGGAGGAGCATTGTGAGGCCGGCTTGGGCTACAACGTGAACGCAAGGCTGGTCTGAGCTACATAGTGCAACCCTGCCTCAAAAAACCAGGGCTGGGAGTTTGGTTCAGTGGCTTAAGCGCCTGCCCTGGCAGGTGTGAGATTGTGAGTTCGATCCCCGGTGCTGCAAAAAAAGAAAAAAGAAAAAACTCAAATAATTATACGTATATATACTCAACATGCACAAAGCATTTAGGATTGCATAGTAGGTGATATTAGTTACAATGTATGAAAATATATGTAGCAAATGAAGACCTTAAAGTTTAATTAAATATACTTCTAGATTGACACTTTCTTCAGAAATTCTTTCTTAGCCAACTATACTGAAGTAGTGTTGTATATTATACTTTAGCATTATCAGAAAAGACACAATCCAATACATACTCTTGCATGCTTCTGTTATATACTACTGAGTATATCCAGTTCTGAACCACTAACTTCAATAAAAATGTATTCTTGGAACATTGATTTTTTTCCTTAATGTTGCAGAAAGGAGAGGGACACAAAACCTCACAAGAAGATGACTGCATTAAGTTCATAATTTTAGAACATAGGGATTTATTAATATGCCGAATATAAGGTCACCAGTGGTGCTCCATCTTCGCCTTTTGTATATGTGGCTTAATCTCTCTTTCTAACAGAACTGTTTTAGAATACCACAGCATTAAGGGGATGAAGGTCGTATGACCATCCACTTTTAGCTTCTGGCTTTTTGTGTCAAACTGTGAAGCCAGCACAGTATAACCAAGGTGACAGCATGAAGACAGGTTTGCCTTCTTAAAGGTTCAACAGTCCACTTCTTAAATCATATTTGCCATAATCCTTGTTCTAAACTATGACAGGTAACAGAGAGGCGTGGTGGGAAGGTCACCAGCTCTAAGTACAGCTTTCCGGCCTAAGTGTACCTTTCAGTTTGCTCCACTAGCTTAAAACTGTCTAGCAGAAAAAGAGGAGGAGAGGTTGGGAGGATACAATTTCTGTCCCCTGAATTTTCTCATATCTCTCAGCCCCATTTCTCCCAACTCAGCATGAGGGTTACCTTGCCCATTTTATAAATCCTTGGCTACACTCTTGACAGTGCTTCTGCAGTGCAGAAGGTTAAAAATAACAGCATTCACCTCTAATGGGTTTGAAGAGTACATTTTGCTTTGTACATCTCTGTCCTGATAGATTCTCAGGCAAATTATTGGCTCCCTCCAAGGTAGTCCCTCAACATTGAGTACACTTGCAACTTTAAAACAATAAATCTGATGTGAGATCATATTAAATATAATTTTCATAAATTCCTCATTTCCATTTTTAAACTGACTTCATATTATTTGAATTTAAGTTGTCAAAATGCCACTTCAGAAGTGTAACAGAAAAAGAAAAGCAAGCGTCCAGTTTTCTCTTTCAATTTTTTCAAGCTCTGTGTTTACTTAATCACACTAGTGAAAAGGGAAAAAGCTTGCCTTTAAAAAGATGCACAAAATCCTTCAAGTCATCAGGGCTATTTTGGCCTTTCTGCATCAGTCATGCCCCTTAAGGTGTGCAAGCTCAGGATATCTTCAGCAATCATTGCCTGTGTCTCGCTTGTTCTGGCAAGGGGTGGGGGCACGTTTCACAGGCTCGGCGGCCCGGGGTATTGCCTTTCTTTCTTTCTTCTATCCTCCTATTCCCTTTCAAAAATAACCCAACATCTGGCACAACCTTTCTCATCCTCCTATGTCCTGTACTTCTGTATTGATGATCTACATTAAGCAATAAATGTATATGATGCAGTTGGTAATTTCTGGCAATCGCACAAAAAAATACACCGGGATCAAGAGGCAAGGTAAGGTCAGGACAGTCCTGACTCTGGACTCTGACCAGTGAGTCTGCCCTGTTTTCCTTTCCTCAAATAACTCAGCTTCTTTCAGCACTTTTCTCTATTGCCCCAGTATCCCACTCTTAACAATAAATGGATCCAAAATCATCCTTTCTAAGGTTTTAACTAGTTGGTGGCAGCTCCAAGGTGCAGTCACATTTTTAAAGGAGAAAAGGCAGTGACCTTTATGTAGACACTATCATTCCCCCAACCCTACAGGAAGTCAGTCACAGTTTGGAAACCACGTCTGAAACTTTGTCAGTCATTAATAGAGTCCTTGTTATATCGTCCACTCTTCAAAGCTTTTTGGCATGTATTATCCCTTTTGCATACCCAGACAACCTGGAAAGCAGATAAAGTATTATGATCGCTAGTTTACCAAGAGCGGTGCTAAGTCACAGAAAGGTTATATGAGCCTCCCAAGGTCACACGGCTAGTTAGTGTCAACCTGAGCAGCAGCCATCCTTGGTCAGCAAGCTCTCAAAATGAATCACTTGTCCCACATCAGAAACAGTTCTCCAATTCCATCTCTAGAAACTGATGGCTGTGTAGCACTTTCTGTGAATGTCCTCCTGTCTCTAATTACCTGTCTAGCTTAGTCCAAATGAGTTTTAAAATATAAAACCTCACTTTTTCAGCTGACCATCTCTAATATACAGTAATATAATGAGGGTGCTTATGTTCTGTCATATAGTGTTTCTGCTAAGACTAAGTGACATTTTGGGCCATAGAATTATACTAACCTTATATTAAGAATACATTTTAAAAATCAAAAAAGAGAGGAACAGATAGCATAAAAGAACCTAAAAGGCACACCAAAGCCACCCAATTAGGAATTGAAGCTTTTTTTAATGTATCCTATTCCACACACTCCAAGGTTTAAACCATTTTGTTCTTAAACCACAAATTTCCCCCACAGTGAGAACATAGTCACACTGAAAACCATGACTTTTAAAGAAAGAAGGTGGTGGGCATTGTGTGTTAGTGATGACATTTTCCATTGGAAGCACTTTGCTTGGAAGAAAGGTCGTTTAGTCCGTCATGCTGAGGCATTCTACTATTGCTCCCTCATAGAATAAAGACCTAGAGGACAGCACTCAGCATTTCATCATGAAATGCAAAAAAAAAAAAAAAAAAAAAAAAAAATGTTCTTCAAACCACCCAGCTTCAGGTTCAAGGTGGGAAAGTTTCCAAATCATGTTTCTTATGCTAAGCATTCATCAGTGTTGCTTTTCATGGAGCCTTCTCAGCTTGAATTCTGCTACCGAGACCAGGAAGCCCTGGCTATGCCCACTATTCTCCAAGATAAGCCATAGCTGACCAGTGCCTCTACAATGAAGTCCAAATCTTCTGTACAGGATAGGACTCTTCATAATACATTCCAAAATATCTTCGCAGTCTATGCCTGACACTATCCTGTATGTTTTATACCAACTCAAGCGTTTCTCGTTCCTCACAAGGGTTCTCATTCCTGCCGGCTTATTTGCTCAAGGCTCTTCTTCCACATGAAATGTTCTGCCCTTTCTATGCAATTCTCACTTAGTGGCAAAGACAGCTCAAAAAGTTAATTTTAGATAGACAGACAGATGCCTTCTTGCTCCTTTTAAATTAAAAATAATGTGCCTAATACAACAATTTGTTCACTGTAGATGTTCAATAAATTTGCTGAGTGAATAAGCAAATAAATTCCATGAGTCTAAATAAAGCAGAAGGTGCATTAGGGTTCTTAATAGATCTACCCAGTGTCAGAAGAATGTTAGCAAAAGCACTGATCTCTTTGCAGTTTACTCTCTAAACAGGTCCATTTCTTTTCTATGACTCAGTGACTTACTCCTGTCACCATACTGAATGTGTGAATCCACACACCTCTGCATAGTTCGCAAAGCTTTTCCTTTTGAATCAGAAGGGTTTTTTTTTTTTCTACAAAATTTTGAAGTAAAAATATGAACTTTTTTTTCCCTAGAAGGTCGTATCATTCTTATAAAGTTGTGTCCTTTAGATGTAGGTAAGGAATTCAAATAAATAGTCAAGATCCCAAATGGAGGTCAAATGCCTGTCCTATAAAGAGTGACTGCCAGCTCCACCTCGAGTCCCAGGGCATACCCAGGGTGGCAATCTTAGTGACCAGCACCACTGTTCCTCCCCTGGTGCCCACGCTAGCTAAACAGATTCCTGTGAAGTGTGACTGGAGACCTGACCTGATGAAATCCAACCAGCAGGGTCACCGGGGCCGCTGAAGCATGAGTCTGCATTTCCCAAGTCGGATGTAACAGAAGCTGACTTTGCACAGCAGGGCAGTGTGGGGGTGGAGGTCAGAAGACTACGTGGTAGCCAAGGGCACAGCTGGGGCTTCAGAATAACAGCACAAGGGTGTAATGGAACCCCAGCCTGGGACATTTAGCCAGCGAATCCTCTCAGTCTTCATCTCTTATTCATAAACACAAGGAACACATTTTCTTTGGCTGCTGCCTTTGCCCTTTCAGGTTACACCTACAATTTACTGTACCAACTCTTCCCTGTACGTCACATAAAACGCACCTGGCATGAAGCATCTCGTCACCGTGTCTGTCAATACCAGTGCTGAGCTGAGATGTGGGATTACTTGGTGCTCCCAGAGCCAGCATGGGCATATTTTTGTGTGTGTCAAGGCAAGGCTCTAAGGAGTTCTTCAAACCCCATTAAGACTATAAGTCCTCAGAAATGTGAGACAACCATGTAATCTGAGGCAAGACCTTACTACCAGCCAGTCTATGGCTACCTGAGTTACTCATTTTATTTCAGCCTTAAAGGAGATTAAATATGGTAGGAGTATTTGTTTTATCTTTCACATGTTAAAATTCAATAGGAAATTTTTAACCATAGTAAATCCGTCAGACTTACTCATAAGGGAGCCCCATCACAATGTGGTTCTCTTTTCTTAACTCACTGAACAGTCAGAAATGCAAGGTATTCACTGGAAATCACCTCTGGAGAAAGACTCATTAGTTTTACTTATTAGTCTGCCCTAGGCTATCACTCATCTCTTGACACCTGTGGGGCAGGTTTTTATCCCAGGAATAAAGATCAAAGGCTCTGAGATCAGACTGGGAGTTTCTCACTGGCTACTTAGGCCTAATCAATCTCTCTGGGCCTCAATTTCCTTCTTTGTAAAATGTGAATAATAATAACAAACTAATTCACATTATTATCATGATCATTAAATGAATGTTAGCTGTTATCTGCACTCTTAAATTTAGCTATGATACATTGTTTGTTGGGGAGAAGGAGGGTAATGGATACTGGAGAAACAGGATCTCATTTTAACTGTGATAGAGGAGAAAGAGTACATTTTATACAGTATACATATTTTAATGTTCAAGACTCCATGTCAGAGCTGGGCGTGGTGGCGCACGCCTTTAATCCCAGCACTCTGGAGGCTGAGGTAGGCGGAGTATTGTGAGTTCGAGGCTGGGTTGGGCTACAACACGAGCGCAAGGCCAGCCTGAGCTACATAGTGCAACCCTGCCTCAAAAAACTAGGGCCGGGAGTTTGGCTCAGTGACTTAAGCACCTGCCTGACAAGGTGCGAGGTTGTGAGTTCAATCCCCGGTGCTGAAAAAAAAAAAAAAAAAAGACTCCATGTCAGTGATTCTCAAAGTACCATCTGGGGATACCTAGGTACCCAAAGACCTATTTACAGATGCCTCAAGATCAAAACTATTTTCATATTAAAACTAAGCCAATGCCTCTTTTCATTCTCATTCTTTTGTGTTTAGCCACTGCTTCGCTTTCCAATGTCTCAGTTATACACGATCGACCAGAGTCCAAAACTATTTTTCCTTTATATCCAAAAATATTAAATGAAAGTTTCCAGAAATAATTCACTGCAATTAAATTGCATTCCATTCTGAATAATGAATGAAATCTCAAACCATCTCCATGTTACCTAGAACATGAAGCATCCCTATGTCTCGTGTACCTGAGTTGTGTACACTGTCTGCCCTTTAGTCACTTAGTAGACAACTCAGCTTTCAGATCGACTGTCACAGTACCACAGTACCTGCATTCAAATAACCTTTATTGTACTTAATAGCTTCCCCAGAGCACAGGAATAGTAATGGTGACAATCCAGATAAGTCGAAGGGAAGCTGTAAAGTGCTTCTGATGCTGAATTTGCAAAGATCTACAATAAGAATGAAATTGTGGAGAAGAAATCCATGCTAGTTTTGCTGTCACAACTCAAACTGTAAAAGTTACAGTCAGTGTGTGACTAACAGTTAAAATAGAAAAGTCCTTACTGTACATGGTTTGGCATCAGCTGTGGTTTCAGGCATCTACTGGGTGTCCTGGAATGTTTATTCCACAGATAAGGGGGATCTAATGTACAGCAGAATGTTCCAGAAACTGACAGATATGTAACATCATCACCTGTTAGTGAAACATGTGAGTATACATTCTCCTGTTTTAAAATTCTTGTTATAATTACAAATGTAGTAAACAACAACAGATGTAACCCAAATAAATAGATGTCTTTGAGGTATTCAAAAATAAAATCTTGAAAACTCCTACTAAACTATTTCAAGTTAAATCCCCCTGCCTTCAATTCAAAATCTGTAAAGCAAAAATTCAAAACTCATCTTTTTTTTTTTTTTTTTTCTTTTTTGTGGCACCGGGGATCGAACTCACAACTTCACTTCACACCTACCAGGTAGGTGCTTAAGCTGCTGAGCCAAATCCCCAGCCCCAGTTTTTTGAGGCAGGGTCACACCGTGTAGCTAAGGCCCGCCTTGCGCTCACGTTTCAGCCCAAGCCGGCCTCGAACTCCCAACGCTCCTCCTACCTCAGCCTCCAGAGTGCTGGGATTAAAGGCGTGCGCCACCACACCCGGCTCAAAACTCATCTCTTAACTTTGAGACTCTGCAGCCAGAGTCAGCCCATGGAAGCCATCTTTCCTATCTTTTGTCATTGTGTGTTTCAGGCTGTCTGAGTCCGACTTCCCCAGTGAGGAGTGGATGTGGGATTACCAGAAGCACGGCCATCGGCGCTCCATGATAAGAAGAGTCAAGAGGTTCCTGAGTACCCACGAGCACCCCACCAGCCCCAAGAGAAGCTTCCGGAGGCAGGCTAGTGACAGCTCCATGCTCTTCTCCATCAGTCCAACCCAGGATCTGCTGCGAGTGCCCTCCAGAAGCCCCCCTAGAGCCTCACGTAGCCGGAAGCAATCCTATTCCCTGGAAGGCAGCCCCAAGCTGCATTCCAGCATGGGAGAACTGTCCACAATCAGAGAGACCAGCAGGACAAGCACCCTCCAGAGTCTGACCCCACAATCCAGTGTGAAAGCCTCCCCCACCAAAATGCCCCAGGTCCCTGAGGTATTGATCACAGCAGCTGAAGCGCCAGCGTCTGCATCAGATGGCCATCATCATGATTCTACTACCTCCCTCACTAGCTTGGAGTTTACTGGGGTCCAGTCAAGCGGGAAGGGGCCGCAGGAAGATCCCACAGAGTTACTCTTGTCCCCCTCAGAGGAGGGGACACCTTCTAGGAGCCCTACTCCCCAGACTGCTCCAGCCAGTACTGAGACAAATATGTTCAAGTTTGAGGGGGACCCGGAAGATGACAGATTCCTGAAAAGGTGGAGCCTCCCAGAGTTTCAGGAACCCAGTCACCCCTCCCTGGGAAATCTAAGTCCAGATCCCATGAGCCCTAGGCCGCTTCTCTTATTTGAAACGCAGACCTCCTCAGAGCCCAGTGCTATCAGCAATGGGGCTGGCTCTCGGGTCTCTCCTGATATGCTGTACTTAATGGAAAACCTGGACACCAAGGAGACAGATATCATAGACTTTAACAACGAGCAAACAGAGGAATCTCCCAAAGGAATGCCACAAAGCTCTCGGACCTGGTTCTAGCCCAGATTCCACTTTGCTGAAGGCTCAGCATTAATCCCAGGACACCCTGGGAGCCTGGTTAGCTTTTTGCAAAACATGATCCCACTGCATAAGCTACTTAGAAATTCAAAGGGCATTATGATCTTGACTTTTTGAAAACTTTGAAAATCAGACACATTCACATCATCCATAATAATGTGGCTTTCACAGAAATGATACAGATCACAATGAGGTATCGTAACCAGATAAGGAATCTTACATAAATAAATCTGACTTGCAAATTCGTAGATTGTTAGTTATGGAAAAGGCCTTATAGGTCATAATTTAATCTCCTAGACACAAAGGCCCAAACACAAGGATTCTCTATTTGCCTTTTTTATTTTACTTTTTCCTTTCTTCTTTAACTATAAAGATAGGAGATGGATAGCACAGTACCCCAAAGACCCTTTTCTACTTATAATTCTTTGAGATTTTCTAACCATCTCACTGTATGTCTGTAACTATTATTACCATTTCCTAATTCTTAAGCTTAATCCGCATCAGAAAGCTCCATTTCTTTTCAATTTCCCTTTCACTTTCAAGTCTTCATTTTTCTCTCTTCCATTTTTATTCACTCATGTTTTTTCCCTTCTCTTCTCTCCAGTCTTGCTTATTCTCTAGTTAGTACAATCTGTCTCACCTTCCAGGTTATGTTTTCTCTTGCCTAATCTGTTTCTTACTCCTTGCCATGGTATTCCAAATAGGAGGCATTGGCAAAGCCTCTCACCAGATAACTAAACAGGTCAACAGATACAGTCTCACACACATCCTGCCTCCCAGGGGGCCAGGTTAGTGGTATCTGCCACTCTCTCAAAACCATTGGTGCTGCACTCTGATTCTGCTCTTGCTCTTGGACTCTAGAGAAAACTGAGGCTAAGAGGATATGAAGCTTGCCTAACCAGCTACTATGGAACCAATGAATAACATGGTTTAAATCAGTTTATTTTGAACTCTTAAACAGAAATCTCAATTGTGTCACAACATGGGACCAACTACTGTGTCTATTGGGTTGTTTGGAAAGAAATAGACTATTGGAGATGGGGTGTAGACCTGCATAATGGGGACTGGGTTTTGACTAACTTCTTCCAAGAGCTCTTAGAGTGGCTATTTATTGTGAGCTCCTAAGTCTGTAAGGCCTTTCCTTATAAGTGCCGCTCTGACTATTTGCCATCTGATGAAATTTGGCTACATATGGCTTAAGAAATAAAGCAACCCTTATTGGGTGCTCACAATGTGCCAGGCAGCAGCATGTAAAATAACAGATGATCTCACTGATCCTATAGGAATCCTATGACAGTCTTATACTTATATTGCCCCCTGCCCCTTTTCTGAGACAAAGTCTCACTTTGGACTGGCCTGGAACTCACTATGTAACTCAGGTTGGCCTTGAACTCGTGGTCCTCTTGCCTCAGCCTCCTAAATGCTAGGGTTATAGATATGCATCACAATGCCATGCTTCCTTTTATCTCATTTTAAAGATGGAGAAAATAAAAGTATTGAAGAAGGAATTTTCTAAAATCATATGACCAGTTGCGTGTAGCTCAGGAACCCACACTCTTAACCACTGATCTTCCCCACTGCTCTAAACTATCTGTAGGGTCCTGAATCTGCTAGACATGTCCCAGGATTCTGGAGAATTCATCAAGGAAATCACACCCAAATCACAGGCCCATGGTCTAGCTTTAGAAGCCTTTGTCCTGTCTGCTTTAGTCTACCTACATCTTTCTGCATTTACAGAGGAGAGTGGTGCTTCAATTTTGAACCATAGCTGTACTCTCTTCATTTTTCCTGACAGAAGAAAGTTGGCAGGATCTTTCTGTCCCTTACCTGACTCGTCCTGAGGTATAGTGTCATAATTAGCTTGTCTTCATAAGACCTTGAATCTCAACAGGCTTGGAAACCTCTGTAAGAGCAATGACACTTTCACAGGCTTTACTCAAAGGACTTAAAGGAAATATCAGAAATGCTATCCACCGATGGTTCTCTGTGTTGGTCAGTAGCATTAGCTCCTAACTATTCCCAAAGGATTACATACACACGGTAGGATAAGGCCCCAACAGAATACTTCTAAAAGGCCAGAACACTAACCTCCCAGTCACCAACCACTTTGTGCAATTTTCTTGTGTTTCAACTTAAATCCTTCCAATCTCTTCTCTTCAACTCTATTTATTGCTTATATTGAAGTACGTTTCTACTTAGCTTACTTTGGAAATATAATCAACTTGCATTCATAAATCTAATGAGATAATTATCTGGAAGTTAAATAATACATTTTGTGAAAGGATAGGTGAGTTCTCATGTATTTCTGCTTCCATCCATCTGTTATGCACCTTTATCCAGAGAATTAATTTCCTCAATAATTCATGTGTTCAGGCCATGTTGAATGCCAAATACTGTAATCCCAAATATTGAGTATAGTAATCCAAGTATTGTAATCGCTTTCTCTGTCTTCCTCTCAATCCAAAAGGTTATATTTATAATCCCACTGAAACATTATTGGAATCCCAGCAAGTTAATTTTAATCTACCACCTCCAATGCAACCCACACCGAGCGTAAAAACACCAAGACATTTTCAAATTTAAGGGCAACCAAGGGGTCCTAAATCCAATCCCAGTCAGGATGTGCAAACAAAGGCCCTGATCTAAGGCCTCTCCCAGAATTTATTATCTGGTGAAGAAGGAGGTGACTCAAGGATGAGTGACAGTGAGGATGGAGGGAACTACATAACTTGAGCTAGCTAGCCGGGTAGGAAGAATGACATGCAGAAGGATTAATCTGCATAATTTAAGTAAGGTAGCAACTGAATTGTTTTTGGAGGCTGTCGCTTTAGTTTCTGATATGTAAACTTTTCTGCCCTTGGGACTCCATAGCCTCTTTATCTCGAGGCTCATACCCAGTTGACATTCCTGGAGCTGACTGGCTCTACTATCCCGCTGTGCTCATATCCTTTATAGAGAGCACTATGCAAGGAAATAGGAGACTATCTGATGGCTTTAGAGATTACACATCAATACCTCAGCCAGCCTTATTTGCAATGCTTAGAGCCAATTAGAGAGAAAGAAATACCATAGTCAGCTCTGTACATATCAATATATGGAAATAAGTCTCAATATAATCAAAGTCATAGCAATTGTTCTGCATTCAAGGGAGGTCACAGAAATTGTCTCCTACACATTTTTACTTAGCTGACTTTGGAAATACAATCAATTTGCATTCCTAAATCTAATGAGACAAATTATCCTGAGGTTGAGCAATACATTTTGTGAAAGGATAGGTGAGTGCTCATTTATTTCTGCTTCCATCCATCCCTTATACACATTTATCCAGAGAATTAATTTCCTCAATAATTCGTCAAAATTTGGAATAGCCTCCCATTGTCTTCTTGAACTGAAAACTGAATTTTGATTTGTTCTATGAAACTAACTGGTGGAAATCAGCTATAAACTTAATTCTGCAAATATTCAGCACAGGTGAAGAAATTCTCCACTCATTCTAAAATGAGTTTTTACCCAACACAAACCAAACGTATTGGGCAGGGTTTTACTAGAGAAAACCAGTATTACACAACATATACAAAAGTATAGAAATTACTGGATAGGCTTACAATGGTCACCCAGAGTCAGATGAGGACGTGTGCAAAGAGTGTTTGCACACTGGAGGTCAAAGGATTCTATCCAAGATCTAGAATTCACCACAGTGTCCTGTGGAAGTCTGCACCAATAGGCTGATGGGTCTGCGACTGAAGGCCAGAAGGTCTAGGCTGGAAGGCTGAAGAGTCTATGCCAGAAAGCTGAACAGTCTACACTGGAAGTCAGGAAATGATGTCCAAATCAAAGGCGAAGACTGGAGCTCCTCCAAAGAAATGGGATGCATTTGTCCTTCCTCCTTCCCTGTTACACCATCCAGGTGATGAGCCACCCTAGGGCAGGTCTTCTACGCCCTAGGATGTAGAGTTGCTAAGCTCATTTAGTTAAGCTTCTGTGTGTCTCAAGTTGACACAGTGAATCAACCACTACACCAAAGTTGCAAAAACTAAAGGATTTCTTCTCATGTGCCTGATTTTCATAACTTGCTTAGCCCATGTTTTCCTGAGCTCTGGAACTTTCTCCCACTTGAATGATAGCCCATGGCCTGGCAGCTCACAGTGGTCTGGGCTTGGCCATTCCAACAGCTCAGCTTTGTTCTGCATGAATTTGTAATCTGCAACCAGAATGTGGGCTGAGGCCATGCCCTGTATGTTGCCTTCTCTTTCTGTTCTCCGAAGGTAACTGCCTGACACTGGGGTCCAAGTTCAGTAATGCAAAGATCCACTCACTTCTTTGCTGCCCGCCCCCCCACCAAGAATGTAGCAATGACTGGCTCCTGGCAAAACAAAGACAGCTGTTCTCCCCTTCTCTTCTTTCTTTCATTATTTCATCTAATTCTTGGCTCATCACTTCCACTACTATAGGCCCGGTTTCAGCCTTGCTCAGCTAAGTTGCAGGAAACATATTTTAAATGAAACAAAGAAATGTAAAATTTGCCATTCATGTAAATAAAATACTCATTTAGGATCTGGGAGTATAGCTCAGGGGTGGAGTGCTTGTTTAACATGTGTGAGGTCTTGGCTTCCATTCCCAGCACTGCCAGTAAAAAAAAAGGAAAAGAAAAAAAGGCTCACAGTTACCCCTTCTTCTTCAGCTTTTTCCCTTCTGATTTACTTCTTCTCTCAAGAAACTGATTTGATTTTTAATAATTTCTCAGAAAACTGATTATCATGGAATCTGCTGTCTGAGAGTATGGTGAGCCCAGGCAGTCAGTTATGGAATAAACGCTACAAAAAATGACACACAAATTCTCTCTGGAATAATTTTAGAGAGGTGAACAAGCAACTGTTCCCTGGATTTTGTATTTCCATCTGTAAAATGGGCCCTTTCTGGCTCATTTCACTGGGCCATCAAGAGGTATTTTAGAGGGCAGACGTGAAAAGGCTGGGGCCCCAGCCTCACCATGCATTTAACAGGCACAATTGAGACTGATACTACTGTGGGTTCACCATGAATTTCTCTCCCCCACTGCAATAGTTTGTGCATTAGGACCCCCTTATGCCCTGGAAGTCTAACCACTTTCATTCACAAAGGTTTTCTTCTAACATTCATAGCATTAAGCTTCTAACTTATTAATCTTGTCTTTCTCTTTGGGTTTCTTTCTTCTCACCTTTCACATCTTTCTTCTCTCTGGCATTTTGCATCATTCCTACTCCCCATAGTATCCCAGGCCTGATCACCATGGCAATGGGTAAATTAATTAATCCCCTAACCCACTGTATGTATCGACCCTCTCAATTAAAATGTGGAACCAGAGAAAATTAATTGTGTTTTTCCACTATAAATCCAGAAGATTTAGAACCCTTGGTTCAAGGTTAGGGAACCCCAGGGCATTTGATTTCCCTAAACCTGGTCCTATATCAACTAATTAGGAATAATACTTACAAATGTAAAACTCCTAAGCAAGAGCAAATTAGAACTGTCCTTCCCTCTTCGCAATCACACATGATCAACAATATTTTCTGATGATCTCTGCTATTGATAGAAATAACCAAGGACGTTCTCATTTTGTCTTATTGAAATATAGCAGGTATATCCTCAATCCTTTTGCATTTTTGTTAGTCTTTTGACCCCTAATTTTTATGACAGTCTTATCCACTGATACGGGAAAACTGAGTTGAAAGACCCAACTCAAGAATACATGATTGTTCTCTGACTGTGTATCTTATAAGACCCAGAAGAAGGATTCCAACTCATAGGCAAAGCTTGTGAGACACAAACTCAACCACCACTCAGCTCTAAACTCTCCCTTAAGCATCTCTGCATATGCAATCAGAGTTTCCCTGGCCTTGGCAAATAGAAAGCAAAACAATTTCTCTACAAAACAGGGACCTGAATACCACATTTGCCCAAATACTCAGTTAGCTTAGATTAGGGGGATTAAGTGTTTGCTTTGTTTTGTGTTTAAATTAATTCAGAATTAAGTCCAATTTTTCCTTTTGCCCCAGGTAAATTTGTCGACATGGTTACCTGAAACCATCTTCTCTGGGCTTCTAATTTTATGTGGGTCATAGATTAACTTAAACTAGTTTAACCTTAGATTATCGCAGGGACTTTGTGCTTTACTAGGCCATATGATTGTTTATTCTGGAGGAAATCTTACAAATGCATTGCCCTTAAGGAAATGAATGCAGAACCTTAGTCTCAGTGGAAGGCTGCTGGGACAGCATGAGAGGATTTGCTAAAATGTATCCGAAAGAACAGTAAACATGAAGGCCAGGTATAGCCAGAGGTGATCCCTGGGATAGTTAAACAGTTAAGTTCTCACTTATCCGTACTTTACCTTCCCCACATCCCACTTCAGCTCTTTGTTAAAGAAAAGACTCCAATAAGTCAGAGAAAATTGTAACTGGGGCTTCAGTCCTAAAGACTGTAACCACCACCCCAACTCCAATCCCCTAACTTTTGTCTCTCTTGTTTTCTTTTCATCCGCTGCACCTCATTTCGGGACCTGTCTCCTTGTAGACACCAACAGTTTTAAACATTTGCCTAACACAGTCAGTAAAGGAAATTTTGTATCTTGTATCTTGGAAACAAATAGGAACATTTCCAGAATAGATTTTGTGCAGAAATGCTGGTGTTTTCCGGGTTCTTTGAGCCAGTGGTTCTCAACAAGACATGACTTTGCATGCTGCAGCCATTTGGTGATGTCTGGACACATTTTTGGTTGTCACACTGCGGGTGTTCATGGCATCTGGTAGGCAGGGCAGGAACACTGCTGAACGTTCTACAGCACACAGGTGAGACATCGTAATTATCTGGCCCAAAATACCAAGACTGAGAAACCTAATTAGGCTCAAAGAAGATAAAAATAAAATGACCACCAAAGAGATTAATGATGAGGGACAAGTTAAAGAAAGATACAGAACTTGAGAGGATCGATGAACCCACCAACAGGCTAAATCCCTGTTCTGTGTATGCCCAAGAGGTAGTCACCATTGCTCTTGATGCTGGATGATCTGATGTCTCAAATCCCAGAGAAACTGGGTTTGAACTCTGTAGTTCATTCTTAGAGAATTCCTTGGATGTCTGTTCATTAAAATATATTTGTTTCCTTTCATTCTCAATCCTATTCCCTTCCCAGCTATTTTGGTTTGCTTAATGTAAAACCTTTTGCATACATTTTTACAAAATGTGCATTGTTGTTTTGTGTGTGTTTTTAACCTAAATGTTTTTATATAATAGCTCTCATTGTTTCTTTGTTTACTTGTTTTTTATTCTGTGCAATGTTTTTAAGAGCCTACCAACTGTGCACATCTAATCCTTTGATTTAGTTGCCACATACTCCAAGATGTCTTATGTCCTAATGCTACAGCTCCCCAGTTGCCTTCTGTCCTCCACCATAAGCATTCTTAGAGTTTCTTTTTTATTTATAATTTTCTAAATTTGTTTTTATCCCTCGTCCCCCACCCTCCAAGAGAGTTTCTTTTTTAAACGCAAAGGGTTTCTTTGGCGTGTGCAGACTTGAAAGCGGGTTGGCCTCTCCCAGAAGCATATAAGTGTCCTTACATCTCCACTCTCCACCTTTCCCACCCTCAACTTGGTGTCACCTCTGCTTCTCATTTTTCCAATCTAACAAGTGCAAGTTGACACCTACTTGTGGTTTAATTGGCACTTATGTGATTACTAATGCCACTAGCCATCTTCTCATATGCTTTTTAATTCTTTTGGGACTCATTCTGAAAATTGCCTTTTCAAATTCTTTCCCCTTTTATCTAATGCACTTTCTATGTTTTTCTTGTTAATGTTAAGCATACCTTCATTTTAGTGAATGATAATAGACCTTTGCTGGTTTTAGACATTGCAATGGTCTTTTCTAATCTTTTATGAGTCTGTTGAGTGTCTGTGATGTCATTTGCTGGATAAAACTCCTCAATTTTATATAATCAAGTTCATCAATTTATTACCTTGTGACTGGGGATGGTGGTGTATGCTGTAATTCCAGGACTCAGAAGGCTGAAGCAAGAGGATTGCCATGAGTTCAAGGACAACCTGGACTATATAGCAAGACCTTGTCTCAAAAAACAAAAAACAAACAAAAAAAAATTACCTGTACTATGGAAGATAAGGAATCTTCCACATCCTTATATCATGATATTTGCCTGCATGTTTTGCTCTATTGTCTTTACAATGCTATATTTTTCCCCATACAATGTGGTGCTTTACCCCCAACATGTCTTACTGAATGATCTTCAGTGATCATTTTATAAATTTCACATATTTTGGACAATTGATCTGCTCTCTGGGGGACTGGGCAACCAGCGCGGATCCCCGGAGGAGACACAAGAATGGGCCCTTCCAGGACCCAACCCACTGGGCCCCAGTAGCACTGGCACGCGGACTTGGAATCAAGTATGAAACTCCTCCTCCCCCCAAGCAACCTGCTGGCTCTGAGGTCTGGCTAAATTGATAGCAAGTAAGGAACATTAAGCAACTAAATGCTAGTATTGTTTCGTAGATTTTCCAGGCCTCTGGTCAGCAATCTGAGCATCTCTTTGGAAGATGACCGTAGGCAATGTAGCAAATATGGGGTATTCTCTTCTGTCTTGTCTCACTGTTTTGCTTTACTCTGATCATTTTTTTCTTTATTTTATATTCTGTTTTTATTGGTTTTATTCTGTTTTCTTTTTGGTTCAATTCTACTGTACCTGTTGAAATGGTCAGCTATTCTGAAGATAACAAGATGTACTATAGTAGCTATTGTATTCACATTATTTTTCTTCGAAGTTCTGTACCAGTTCTACTGCTTTGTTTTGATTGACTTTGTTCTGTTATGTTCTGTTGGATTTTACTATCTTTAAAATTTTAAAAATTTACTTATTTCATGCAAATCACATATACTAATATGAAACAAAATAGCCTCTGAGAAAGATGAAATCAGGTGGGGTTCATGGAAGAAAAATGAGCCTGAACCTCATAAAGCTCTGGCTCCTCTTCACTAAAAACAACTCCCTCCTGCTATCCCAGGACTGGTAACTTTCCCCCTTCAATGACTTGGGTGCACACATCTACACAAAAGCCCACTAAAAATAAGCCATTTCTCTTATCAGACAGACCCTAAGCTGCAGAGCAAAGCCTGACTCGTAAGGAGCCATTGCTGGATGAGAAACAGAGACAGCATTACACGGAGAGTTCAAGATGTTCAACACTCAAAAGAAGGCAGGATCACTCAGACACAGAGCCCATGATCCAACCCTTGGATCAGCAAAGGCAGAGATGTTGGCCCGAAAGGCCTGTGTCACTGGTTCTGCTGACTGAATCTTTGCTGGTGAGGTCTGCCTGCTAAGCGAGGCTTTCCCACGTCTGTCTTTGTGCTCCTGTTACAGGCTGTGTGCCGAGATGGGTGAACTGAGTGTTTACTGCCATCGTGGACCGGGTCCTTGGAAATCAGCTGTCATCCAGAAGACAGTTGCAGATGGGTTCAGAAGAGGGCTAATCTCTTCTTGTCTTCACTTGTCTAGAAAAAAACTTGCTGAAAGAGGCAGCCTCCTTGGTACTAATGATAAGCTCATTATTCATCCACATGGTCATTGGACCCTACAAATTCCAAGGGGAAAGTCCTTTTCAAGATTAGCAAACATTTAACCAGGCATAGGAATGCAGACATGTAATCCCAGCACTCAGGAGGCTGAGGCAAGAGGATTGCTGCAAGTTCACTGCCAACCTGGGCCACACAGTGAGTTTAAGGCCAGCCTAAACTACATAGCAAGACCCTGTCTCAAAAAAAGAAAAAGCAAAAGAAGAAAAGAAAGAAAGATTAGAAATAGCTTTCAAGTAAAGAATTATTCTTGGGCTGGGAGTTTGGCTCAGTGGCTTAAGTGCCTGTTCGGCAGGCATGAGGTTGTGAGTTCAATCCCTGGTACCGACAAAAAAAAAAAAAAAAAGGATTATTCTTTTTGCTCCCCAATAAAATGGATTTTTTTAGTAATAAAGTGGATTTTGATGGCTTTCCTAACTGATAACTTTCATAATCAGTCTTTTTGCTCCTCAATAAAAATGGACTTTGAAGTAAGTGGTAAACATCTGAATGGTGCCTTTGTTCACCTGCCTTCAACATAATTTTGTTCCTCTCGGCCCCAAATCAGAGGCTGTGCTCCTTCTGGTACTCTGAAAGGAAGAAGGCTTAGCTGGCAAGAGGTAAGGTGCAATAACACCGTTCTCAGGCATTAGTGGGAAGGGTCACAGGCCTACCTACTTATGGCAGCTGCAATGCCCCTTCCACTGGGATGAAACTGCACTCACAGAGTTCCCTCCAGTGAGCCCCCTGTGTTTAGAGCAGCACCAGATCCATATCAAAAACAAAACCTAGGTAAATTAATGCTTGAAAGAATGGAAGAAAAAATAAATAAAACCGGGTTATATCTAAATTCAAAGATACCTGGAGAACTCAATCTAATGTGACCACAAACTTAGTTGTGTGGTCTCCACCAAGTTACTTAAACACTCTGGACTTCACAGTGCTCATTTCTAAACTGAGATGTTACAGCTTGCTTCGGCAGCACACATACAACTAAAATCGGAATAACGCAGAGAAGATTAGTGTGGCCGCTGCCCAAGGATGACACACACACACACACACACAGAAAAATAAATAAATAAATAAATAAATAAATAGGTAATTAATAACTAAATCAGTGATGGAACTAGGTGGTTTGAAGTCCCACTCAAATGCTAGTTCCCATATCATCTCTGGAAATTCTGTACAGGGGAGAAGAAGAAAGAGATGGTTATGATGATTTTTTTTTAATTTATCAAAATTTAATCATGTACCTATATAGGATTCAGAGGGAAATTTATATTATTCTATGCATAACTGAATAAAAAAATTCATTACCAATACACTAAACTGTCTTTTTTTTTTAAGATTTCAAGACCTATTTTTTTCAAGCAGTAACAAAAAATGTAATTCAAAAAGCAAAATTGGATCCAAATATCAAATAATAAGCATTCTGCTTTTCTTTTTCTCTAACCGTCCAAACTAATTTTTTTTTTTTTTTTTGTGGCACTGGGGATTGAACTCACAACCTCGTGCCTGCCAGGGCAGGCACTTAAGGCACTGAGCCAAACTCCCGGCCCTGGTTTTTTGAGGCCGGGTCGCACTATGTAGCTCAGGCCCGCCTTGCGCTCGCGTTCTAGCCGAAGCCGGCCTCGAACTCACAACGCTCCGCCTACCTCAGCCTCCCGAGTGCTGGGATTAAAGGCGTGTGCCACCACGCCTGGCTCTAATTTTTATATATACATAGGTTTTGTTTCAGTTCATCACACCAATGCAACAATACGATAGTCACATATATGTGACTTATTCAGTTCACTGAGAAGTATATCCTCAGCATTCATCCATTTGAGGGTGAAACTGTCTAGTTTGTTATGGTTATAGGTGAGTAGTATTCCATTATGTAAAAATACTACAACTCTTTTATCCATTCCTCAGTTGAGGGGCATTTAGGCTGCTTCCACGATATAGCAATTATGAATTGGGTAGCGATGAACATAGATGAACATATATCACTGTGATGAGATATTTTTAGTTCTTTCAAGAAGATACCCAGAAGGGAACTAGCTGGGTCAAATTGGACCTCCAATCCTAGCTTTTTGAGGGATCTCCAGACTGACTTACACCGAGGTTGCAACAACCTGCATTCCCACCAACAATGAAGAAGGATTCCTTTTCGCCCACAGCCCCTCTAGTATTTATTATTAGTTGACTTTGTAACACTAGCCATTCTTTCTGGAGTGAAGTGGAATCTGAGCGATACTTTCATTTGCATCTCTTGAATGACCAGTGCTGTTGAACATTTTTTTACGTATTTATTTGCTGTTTGTACTTCTTCATCTGAGAAGTGTGTGTTCATCTCAGATGCCCATTTTTGAATTGGGTCTTTAAATCTTGGAGAACTGATTTTTTAAAGTTTTTTATAGCTTTTCGATTTTAATCCTTTATCTGAGGGACAGCTGGCAAACGATTTCTCCCACATTGTGAGTAGTCTCTTCACACTGTTGGTGGTTTCTCTTGCTGTGCAAAACCTTTTCAATATGATGAGATCCCATTTGTTGATTCTTTGTGTTAATTCCTGTGCAGTCTGGCTTTTATTCATAGTCTTTGTCTATGCCAATGTCTTCAAGAGTTTTACCTACTCTATCTTCCAGCAGATTTAATGTTTCTGTTTTAATATTAAGATATTTAATCCATTTAGATTTTAACTTAGTACATGGTGAAAGATATGGGTCTAATCTTAATCTCTGACATGTGGAAAGCCAGTTTTTCCAACACCATTTATTAAAAAGGCTATCTTTTGTCCAATGAATGTATTTAGCACCTTTGTCAAAGGTAGGATAGCATAGTAAGTCTGGAGTTGTTTCTGTATCTTCTAACCTATTCCACTGATCCCTGGGTCTGTTTTTTTGCCAGTACCACACTGTTTTTATTATGATAGCTTTATAGTATAGTTTCAGGTCAGGAATTGTGATGCCCCCTGTCTTGTCTTTGTTGCCCAGGATCACCCTTGCTATTCTAGGTCTCTTCTTGTTCCAGATGAATTTTAGGATTGTTTTCTCTAATTCCGTAAGATATGTTAGTGGTAACTGGGATTGCATTAAATCTGTATAAAAGTTTTGGAAGTATGGCCATTTTAACTATATTGATTCTTCCTACCCAAGAGCATGGGCTATCTCTCCATCTTCTAATATCCTCTTCAATCTCCTGTTTTAGAGTACTATAGTTTTCAGTATAGAGGTCTTTTACATCTTTCATTAGATTGATTTCTAAATATTTCATTTTTTTAGATGCTGTTGTAAAAGGTATTGTTTCCTTAATTTCTCTCTCAGTGAGATTGTTATTCGTATACAAAAATGCTATTGATTTTTGGGTATTAACCTTGTAACCAGCTACGTTGCTAAATCTACTTATTAAATCTAGAAGTCTCTTGATGGAGTTCTTAGGATCCTCTAGGTAGAGTATCATGTCATCTGCAAATAATGCTAGCTTAAATTCTTCCTTTCCTATCTTTCTTTGTTTTATTTCTTTATCTTGTCTAATTGCTCTAGCTAAAGTTTCCAGAACTATGTTGAATAAGAGTGGAGAGAGTGGACATCCTTGTCTTGTTCCTGATTTTAAAGTGAAAGCTTTCAGTTTTTGTCCATTTAGTATGATGTTAGCTATCGGTTTGTCGTAGATAGCTTTTATCAGATTAAGAAAAAGACCTTCTATTCCAATTTTCTGGAGAGTTTTTATCAGGTTATGATGACTAGACCCAAGTAGAAGAAAGAAACAAAAGTGGCGGTGCAAGAATTAACACTTATTGAGTACTTGCAATGTGCCCAGGACCTTAAATCTATCATTTAAACGGGTCTCCACAACACCCACAAAGTACTATTTCCTAGCACATAAGGGGAATAGAGAAGTTAAATAACTTGCTAAAAGTTACACAACAGTTAAAATTTCAATCTGAGATTTAAATCCAGGTTTCTCAGGTATGTTGCTGATTCTGCCATTTCACACTTCATCCGAAAAAATAATTAACTAAGACAGGATAGAAAAGAAATTTCTATTGCAAAATACAGCACATTCATGGTCAATCATTATTAACACTCAGCCTTCACCACTGACTTACCCTACAAGATGTGGTGAGACCTTGTAAAACCAGCATTTACTGAATAGCTACTGTGTGCCAGGTGCTATAGTAAGTGCTAACCATTGATTACCCCATGTCATTACGCCCATTTTACAGATAAGGAAACTGTGATTCTATAAAGTGAAATTGAATACTGTGTCACAGAGCTGATAACAGATTTGGGATTCAAAATCAAATCTTCACATAAACTCTTGGGCAAATATATTAGTTTCCTGAAGGATGGCCCAATCCTAGAGCCTATTTCTCTCTAAACCCTTTTCCCACCACTAAACCTGTTCTCCTTATGATCCCTTCCTCCACTGGCAACAACCTGCAAGATTGTCAAAGCTGGTTTGGGTGCCTGAAGAAATCCTGTGGATCTGTCTGATTCCTTCTTCTTTGTGCACATGTAAAGGGTTTAAGTCTGAGGTCCATTCTTCAGAACACTAAAACCATGTGAAACGTTTTGTGCCCTGTGTGACTTTAACTATGGGAGCTTGCAAAGGAAAGAGAAGCACTGGACTCATATGAGTACAAAGGAAAGGCCATCCTCGAGTCCACCCTTCTCTGCAGAGAACTCTCCTTGGAGCAAAGGGCAGGTGCAAGAAGGCTTAAGTCTTACTCATCAGCCTCAATTCCAAAGTGTTAAGAGGGGATTCTGCTGTTTAAAGGCACACTAGAATTTTCCACACTAGAATTCTCCCTGGCTTGGTGACAGTGTGACTCATCTAAGACACGAGACTGAACAGCCCTGCTTGACCAGACACATTGGCGGCAGGCCTTGCAGAGATGTCAGGTCCTACACAGCTCCAAAACGCAAGCCAACATGCGTTGCTCAACTTCTACAATTCTTTTGCATTTAATTATTACCCAGTGGTACCTTCCTAAGAGAGTTTCAGTGATAATTTTCACTCTACGAAGTTTCTCCTAGATGCTGACTTTAAGGCCTAACCCCTGCATAAGGTTGTAAAACCAGCATTTACTGAATAGCTGGGAGGGTTTGTACTGACACATCCCGAAGTATGATTTTCCATGAAGGTAAAAACACTTGAAGGAATTTTTTTTTTTTTCTTTTTGTACTGGGGATTGAACTCATGACCTTACGCCAGCCAGCTTATGCCACTGAGCTAAATTCCCAGCTCTATTTTTTGAGACAGGGTCTCACTATGCAGTTCAGGCTGGCCTTGAACTCACTTTGTAACCCAGGCTGCTCTCGAACTCACAGTGATCTTCCTGCCTCAGCCTCCCGAGTGCTGGGATTAAAGGTGTGCACCACCACATCCGGCTTTGAAGGAATTTTATTGAATCTGGTTTTTGCTTTTTGTTTGTTTTGTTGATTGACCCATTTGTTTTTGCTGTTGTTTTGTTTTGTTTTTAGCTAAACAAAATAATGTTTACTAATAAATTCCTTTACCAGCAGTCTAAAACATAGATATACAACTTTAGTCTGCAATGGGAAACTGATGGCTGGAAGTGAGAATCTGATTTTCAGACTTTTTTTTTTTTTTTTTTTTTTTTGTACTGAGAATGGAACTAGGGGCCTCATGCATGTTCATTTAGCAAATGCTCTGCTGCTGAACTACATCCTCAGGCAGACGATTATTTTTTGGCCAGTATTCCACAATTTACCATTGTCTCCTCTACTCTTTTGTTGTCCAGTGGCCCTGGGCAATATCTCAGATTTGTACTTCTTTCACGGAAGCATCACCAGCTCCATGGAGACACCAACCTCTGAGTTCCACAAGTGTGAAAAAAGGAAGGGAATAAGGAAATGCAGAACTTGAAGGTCTCACATCTTATTTCTGCTTGTTACTCGCAATTCCCAGCAGTCTCGGGCCACTGAGAACTCGGACATGTTAAGCCTGACCTTTTTCTCTTGCTAACCCGCCTCACTAAGTGAAATGTACACGTCAGGATTCTCCCTGGCTTGGTGACAGTGTGACTCATCCAAGACACAGAACTGAACAGCCCTGCTTAACCAGACACATTGGCGGCAGGCCTTGCAGAGACGTCAGGTCCTACATGGCCCAAGAACAGCATGTCATTGCTGTTGTCACTTTCGATGAAGAGACTCAAGCCTCTTCACTCAGGTTCGCACAGCCCCAGCTGCTGTGCACAGTACCCGTGAGGCTGGTAGACTCTGCTAGTGGCAGAGGCAGCCAGCAGCCCTCCTGCTATTTCCATCCATTAACCTCAGACCATCTGTCGGATCCAGAGCAACCAACACAGCACCGACAAACAGGGGAGATGAAATGGTGGGAATTTTTAAATCCAGCTTCACTGTCCTAAAGAAAAGGCAAAGTCAGTCATGGTGGAAGAAGAAACAGCTAAGACCGTAAGATGAAGTGAAATGAATTAGACACATGAAATGAGAAACCCAAAGTACAAATCAAGAGGAAAAGCTAGATAGTTAATAGGAAGCTGGGAAATAGATCTTTTACAAAGGGAAGGGAGATAAAGAGACAGAGAAGCGAGGAAGAAGAGGGAAAGGGAATGGAAAAAGAAATCAGGAGGTGTTACCAACTCCACATGAGGAATGTAATCATGTTCTGCAAATATGCACTACTAAAATAAAATTTTAAGAGAGAGTTGATAAACTCTGTTGGTGATGAGGAAGAGATGACTGGAAAGAAGATGAAAGCCACTCCAGCTTGGGGAACTAAGTTTCTAAAAGGTGAAAGGAACCAGAAGTTGATAAAAGATTGAATGTAAGAAGAAAAACCAAATACAAGAGGCAGAGCTCTGTTTTGAGACTCTCTCCTTGTTGGGCAATGGTTTTGTGTATTCAACTGAAGTTCAGTATCTCTCTCCTCAGAATATAGTCTAGAGATACTCAGAGAGCCTCAGAGATGCATGAGAAGAGCCCCAAGGTGCTTTCAGAGCAAAGCACAGAAAGTCCAGCATCGGACTGGAGATGACCCTCTCTGTCAGCCGTCTCAAGGCCCATGCGGTCTGGGGCACTGGCCTCCAGCGCAGTTCTCTGCAGCTGCCCGGTTTCTGTTACTTGAGACAAAGGGCATCAACACCATCCTTCTGCATGACCCACTCTGTTGATTCCCCAATTAATCCCAGTAAAGTTCAGGCATAAACATGACTGTTAAGTTTCAGTGCTGTCCAGAGTTGTGGGTGACACCTGGAATATAAAACCTGCTTGCACACACTGTCCCCTACATCAGAGTCCATTAGGATCCAAAAGAGCATGCAACAGGCTGTGTGAAGATCTCTGCATCCTGCACACTGCCAACTGGGTGCCAAACATGCACCTTTCTGTGTGTTTTTCAGCGGGGTGCACTGCTGGTGATCACGGTGATGTAAGACAAACTCGACAGTCTTCAGTCATCCACAACATTCCAGGGGCAGAGAAGACAGAGGGAGCTCTTTGTTTTACTTATCGATAGCACAAACTTCAAACATGGCTTAGTCAACCTTTGTCAAAAAGACAGGTTTTTAGCTGGGTGTGGTGGCGCATGCGTTTCATCCCAGTATTTGAGAGGCTGACGCAGGAGGATCGTTGTGAGTTCAAGCCCAGCCTGGGCTACAAACTGAGTTCAAGGCCAGTGTGAATTGCATAGTGACATCCTGTCTCAAAAAATAGGGCGGGGGATTTAGCTCAATGGCATAAGCACTTGCCTGGTAGGTGCAAGATTGTGAGTTCAATCCCAGGTACCAAAAAAAAAAGACAGGTTTTTGAACATAGAAGGTAAGAAATAAGCTTTGGACTCAGATTGTGTGGGTTCATGTCCTGGATCTGCCACTACTCATGACACATTACTCAACAGTACCTATTATTGTAGGGTTTTTTTTGTTTTGTTTTTTGTTTTTCGGAACTCATGACCTCACACTTGCCAGGCAGGTGCTGTGCCACTGAGCTGTATTCCTTGCCTTTTTTTTTTTTTTTTTTTTTTGACAGGGTCTCGCTGTGTACTCCAGGCTGGCCTTGAACTCACTATGTAGCCCAGACTGGCCTCGAACTGACAGCAATCCTCTGGCCTCAGTCTCCCAAGTGCTGGGATTTCAGGCATGCGCCTCCGCACCTGGCCTATTGTGGGTATTCTATGAGTTAACACACACAAAATGCACAGCACATTATAAATTTCACATAGTAAACACTTGGTGTCAGCTATAATTTCATATAATCGTATTATTAAATAGTTTGGTGATTAAGAGCCAAGATACTGTGTTCTATTCAGGCTCAGATGCTTACTGTGAGATCATAGAACAAGTAAACTGACATTTCCTTAGCCACAATTTTATCAAGTGCAAGATGGCATTAATGTCGGGACTTCCTTCATTGCGTTGTTTTAAATATTAAATTAAATTACGAATATAAAGCAATCAACACAGGGTCTGATGCAAAAGTTATGATTCAGTAACTGTTAACTAGCTGTATTGTTAATGAGATGGGCCTAATCTTAGTGCCAAAATAAGACTTGAGAAATTGTACTGTTTCTACCCTGAAAATGTAAAAGGGACTATTTTGCTGAGTCAAAGAGCTCTATACATACTCCATACATAATTTCTTTAATTTCTTCCTTTCTACTGATTTGACAAAACAGCATGGTAATCACCACCTGGCAGGGGCCCAGGCAGGGAGACAAAAAATGGGGGAGGGGAGGGTAAATTTCTCAAGAGCCAGCCCCAGTCAGCCGCCAGGTGGCAGCATTTCAGAATTGAGCTTCAGGAAGCCCCAGGGCAACTCTGCAGGTGAACCCAGTTGAAATCAAAGGTGAATGATGTTCATCCCCCAGGGTGAAAACGGTTCTCAAAGGTACTTGACAACTCCCACATCTGGGACACAGGTAGACAGGGTTGGAGTAGTCAGGGTCACTCTAGGGTGGCCAGCAACCCACTTATTTAAATAGTTTCAGTCAGCCCAAATCAGCCTCAGCACTTTTCTCTAGTGACCCAATCTCACCCAAGGAAAACAAACAGATGAACCAGTCCTGGGAGTGCTCTGATCACCAGGCAGCGAACCCTCCTGGATCCAGAGCCTCTCTCAGCACTGCAGGACAAATGCATAAACCTTAGGGCATCCGTGCAGATGGGGCAGCCAGCACCCCCTCCCAGCTGCCCCAAGCACAGGGAGGGCCTCGCACATGAGAAACTAGAAAGAGCTCTGAGGCACAGGGGGTTGGGGGAAGGGGAGGGACCTCTTTAGGGACAGGGGTCCTATGTCCCTAGGTCAAAGGTGATACCAGGGAAAGCAAAGGCAGGAAGCATAAAGTAGAGGGAGAAGAGAGGAAAGGGGCAAAACATAGGAGTATCCCGTGTGACCCCTCCGGCCCACTCAGTACCCCAGTGCCACAGATGCCCTGTCCCTTTCTTAAATTCTGAATACCAACCAAACACACCCATCGAGGGGTTCATAAGGTTAGGACTAAGAACTGTCCAAGCATGCACACATTAGTTATTTCTGAAAACTTTTGCCAGACATAGTGGCACATGTCTGCTGTTATGGCTGTGTCTAAATGTCCCCCCAAAGCCTCAAGCACTTGTAGTGGGGCTTTTCAGAGTTGGCTCAATCTAGGGTGTGTGAATATGGATTAAGGATGTGTGATAGACAGATTAGTCTCCTAGTTGGATTAGCACAGTTCTGGGTATGGCTGAATAAATTTACTGAAGAAAGAAGTCCCCCACCCTGGGTGTGGGTGGTACCAATTAATATATAAAGGCACAGAAAGAAGACAGGCTTGTTGTATCCTGCTTGCCATGCCATAGACTGATTTTCCTTAGCCATTCCCCACTTCAATGTTGCCCTACCTTGAACTATGGACTGAAATCTCTAGAAACTGAGCTAAAATAAATCTTTCCTCCTTTAACTTTACCCGAGACTTTTGTCTTGACAGTCAAAAAAGTAACTAAGATAACTGTAGTCCTAGCTACTTGGGAGGCTGAGACAGGAGGAAAATGAATTTGAGGCCTACATGACCAACTTAGTGAAACACTGCTCAAAACAAAAATAACTCAGTAGCACGGCATTTACCTAACATCCATGAGGCAAAGAAAAAAGAAAAGAAAATTTTTGTCAATATTTAAAGTCCTTCCAAATAGATTATTTACCAAAAAGAGAATTCAATAAATGGGCCATTGAGGGTCATGTCAGTAGGGGAAATGCCCCAACAAAGGCAAAAGAATCACCAAAGATCAAGGAGATGACACAACATCCCCTCCAGGCATTATTGGCACCCAGGACCTTCGTCAGATCAAGGAGTGTCCAATCAGACTTTTAAGGCTAAGAGGTCCCTGAAATAAAGGGCTCATTGAGCTACTGTGGGTGCTAGCCAAATGGTGGAAGGACCAGTTCTAGTTCAGATTCCCTGAGCCACCAGCAGCATGGCCGGATGGCAACTGAAAAATGTCTATGGGACCTAAGGGTCCCAAGTGCTTCATAATGTAATTTTGGGGTAAAAAAAAAAAAAGCATAAATTATTGCTTATATAGAATTACACCAGCTGTAAATGAGTGGGGCAGGACACCATGAAGCCCAGGCAAAGTTCAGGGACAAATCCGTCCATAGAGAAAAGTTTTGCTACTTCCTGATAGGCTGGTTCTGAAAGTAGAAAGTGATGAGGCCTTGATGGGTGATTTTCAGCACATAGGAAAGGAATGAGGAGCAGGTTTTTCCTTTTTCTTTGGTGATTTAGGTTGAAGCTGTGAGTTAAAATGACCTTCTCTCATCGCTTTCCTCCTTCCAGTCTCTGGTCTATAACTTAACTCAGGACATCTCTGAATTCCCTTGTCAGGAGGCAGACGAGAAAGGCCACAGAGAAAGTGAGACAGTCAACACTGGTCTAATGCAGCAGTCTGCACAGAGATAAGGAGCTTCGACCTGCACTACACCTGCGACTCCTCCACTCCAGCGGGTCCTGTGTTCTCAAATCAGTGGAAAACTGTGGGATGGAGAGCTATTTGTTTGCAGGACACCAAGGAATAGACTGCAGAGCTGCTGGCACCCACTGGCTCCAGCTGGTTACGGTGAATGCATTTGCATTGGGTTTCTGTGTCATTGATCAGCCAGTTCTCAGAACAAGGAGGTAAGAAAGAAATTTTGGTGTTGCCTATTTAAATGCCTCATTGAGTGATGGAATTCTCCCCACAATATCTACAATAACCCTGCCAAAATTCATCCAACCAGAATCTCTCTAGCAGAAGACAATTCACCCCTCCCAGGGCTGCACTGTGACTGCACTTGGAAGGCCTTTTCCATGGTGGGCTGAGAGCTGCCACTGGTTCTCATTCCACCTGTATTGGGTGATATGCTATGTCCCCCCAAGTCCTCATGTACTTTTGATGGGGCTGAGTCTGATGCTTGTGATCAGTTTGTTGTCTAGCGCCAAGATTAATGACCTGCCCATGGGTGGAGCTGAGATAATATAAAAGAAAGCAGGTCTTCCTCTTCCACGCTTCCTTCCTGTCTCTCTCTCTCTCTTGCCAGCGCGCCTTGCTGCTTGCAGCTCCCATAAACGGCAGGCCCGCCACGCCACGCTATCTTGGAGCCAACTTAAGTATAGACTGAAACTCCTGAGAAACTGTAAGAGTAAACCTTTCCTTCCCTAATTTTGGGCATCAGGTATTTTGTCTCAGCAATGAGCAAAAAGTAACCAAGACAGAATTTGGTACCAGGAGTGGGGTAAGTAACTAAGACACCACCTAAGAAGTTGATCCTTCTGCACACTCAGGACTCACCTCAAACTCCTGTACCAGTGTTATGGTTTGTGTCTGGGTGCCCCCCCCCACCAAAGCCTCATGCAGGCATAGGAGCAGGCTTCTAGAATTTGTGACTGATTTATGATCCAATGCTTGGGATTATGGATGTGAGTGCTATACCCACCCTAGGGTGGGTGTGGTCTACATACAATATAAGGGACAGAAAGAGTCTTCTCTCCTGCTCCTCCCTTTTTGCTCTTGCTGCTTTTGCTGTTTTCCACCACCATGGACTGTTGCCCTCTGCCATGTGCCACTCTGCCTTGGAGCCAGTAAAGCATGAACTGAAACCTCCACAAACTGAGTTAAATTAGTCTTTCCCTCTTTAATTTTGGGCATCAGGTATTTTGTCCCAGCAACAAAAGAAAAGTAACCAAGACAACAGGACACACACACACACGTATACACACCTAGGCATATCTTTTACTGGGTATGAACCTTTCCAAACCAAGAAACAAATAGTTTTTTACATGGCATCATCTTAAGTCCCTTCATTATCCTGGTCATAATTTCACAATAATCTTTTTCAAATGTATACCCAGAAGTACATAGAACATTCTTTATTTTTTTTTATTTATTTTTTTTTTTTGGCAGTACCAGGGATTGAATTCACAACCTTGCGCCACCACTGAGCCAAACTCCTAGCCCTAGTTTTTTGAGGCAGGGTCACACTATGTAGCTCAGGCCAGCCTTGCTCACATTGTAGCCCAAGCCAGCCTTGAACTCAGAATGCTCCATCTACCGTGCTGGGATTAAAGGTGTGCACCACCATGCCTGGCATTGTATAGCACTCTTTTTTTGTTCATTTTGGTTTGATTTGGTTCTTCTGGCTTGGCTTGGTCTTGGTTTCTACCAGCACATAGAGTAAAGCGGTGTAAATCCATCCTTGCCACAGATACCCAGCTTCTGTTCTTGTGGCCCATGATACCCAGGCTCACACCTGCTCCTTGGAGTCCTATGGTTCCTGGAAACCAGGCCACTGTCTGGGGCAGAACAGATGCTCAAGTAGTACCATACATGAATGGTATCTTGGGAGTATCAGCTACTTTTGTTTTGTTTCTTTGTTGTACTTAGTGATTATTGTTGTTATTAACAGTGAAAAAGAACTGTAGGATTTCTATATGGCATGATTCTTCAGGCTTGGCTATTGGAAACCTGTGGCAAGGTTTACTAATTGTCCCCATCCCAGAATCCATCCCAGGGGTGGTGAAGTGACTAAATTTAGGGAATGGAATGTGAGCAAAATCTGTTCACTCGCTTTCCATGTTCCTGCCAACTAAGACACAGGGTGACTGGAGCAGTCTTGGAAGGCCTGTGCTGAGAATGACAGAGCCAACTACCTGCCCTGGAGCTTATCCATGGCTTTTATGTAGACTCTATGAGAATGTGTTTGAGTGCTGTAGTTTGGGATCTCTTTATTACACCATGTTAGCTGGTTCCTTAATTAATACCACAATAGATCCTGGAATTTCATAATAGGAACTCATTGTAGCATCATCCTAGACCATGTCACCTCTTCAATAATATTCCAGAGCCCACTACCACCAAATCCATGACCACAAGCCCTCAGAGCAATGAGAGTTCCAAGAACAAACACTAAGCTTAATGTTTTTGATTAACATCTAAAATCCTAACGACTCCAAGGCAAAGATATCCGTGCAAGAAATGATAATTAAAAAATGGAATTTAACCAGACTATTGAAAATGTTATTAAAAGAAAAAAATCAAAGACAGAGATGCCAACTTCTTTTCTCCTTGGGGTCACTACTGAACACAATTTTGTTCTTGACTCTATTGTTTTTCTTTCCACCTGTTTTTGGAGAATCTATGAGTCTCACAACAACTATGCAGTGATAGTCACTAATATTTCCACTTTCAAATGAGGAGTCAGAGACTACCAGGCAACAGAAACAGAAGTCAAACCCGTTCAAGCCAATGTCACCATCAAGGACTTTGCTGGTATCAACTAGAACACGGAGAGGAAGAGGAGGAAGGCAGTGTGTGTTTCATTTCTGAGGTGGTTCTCCTTGCTGAAGCTCTGAATTCATCTACCCCGTCGGGGCAGGAGGGGCCCAAAAATAAGCCAGCAGCTGGGTGCCATCAGTGATCGAAGTGTTCAAATCCACGATGGTATGGCACCTGTCATAGTAAAGTTAAATCTGCTCTCAAATTTTCACATCCAGGTAACCCTCCCCCAACACACACACACACATGCACCCCAAAATAAAATTTGCCAAAGATTCAAAATAGCAGCCAGGTGTGGTGGCACACACCTGTAATCTCAGCACTCAGGAGGCTGATGTAGGGAGACCATTGTGAGTTTGAGACCAGCCTGGTCTACAAAGTGAACTCAAGGCCAGCCTGAACTGCATAGTGATACCCTGTCTCAAAAAAACATAAAACAAAATAAAAAAGATTCAAAGTAGCACAAGCTCTTCATGCCAGATAAGAAGCGGTGACAGCAGCCACCTTGAAGACCTCGACCATACCACCATCTGAGAAGGGACCTCAAAGAAGATGTTGAAGTGCCCCAGCGATCCCAGAGCTCCAGAGATGGAGCTGAGAGCTGCTGACTTCCGCGGGCACAGCCACCCATGTCCGTGTCCCTAGCTTGCGTCTACATCCTCAAGGGAGCTGTGCAAACATTCTCTGAGCAGTTGCACAACGCACCTTACAGGACATTACACGCTGAATTGCAGACCAAGTCAACTTTCAAAGCTGCAGGCCTCACTGTTTTATTTACAAAATCTTAAATCTTTCAAAGGACTATCCTCAAAGTGAGGTACACAATACAGCACACGGGCTCTACACCCCGGTCTCTGCTCCCTCCTCAGCTCACGACACACCACTGACCTCCTCCTCTCCCAGTCATTCCCAGCCTTGCTTTGTCGTTTTCTTTTCCTACCAATACGCACACAGTTCAGCTACTTATGGCCTCTACTTCCCCTAACCAGAGCCTTTTTGTCCTTCTGATTGAAACCACTAAATCCAAGTGGCCTCTAAGCCCAAAACTTTAACACCCACACACCCCCAGGGATGTATCTCCCGCTAGAAAGCTTCCCCCAGGTCAGGGTTCCTCCTACAGGATCCCATGGGCTTTTATGTCTCCTGTCTGAACACACAGTCCTGGTTAAACAGAAGTTCTATGATGATGCCAAGTAAGACAGTACATCTTATTCAACACCTAACACACAGTAGACCTTAATAAATATTGCTGAATTTGTCTCTCCTCTCTTAGCTCATGAGCTCTGTGAGGATAAAGGCTACAGACCCAGGACCTAATGCAATACCTTTCATATACTAATCATCCATGAATGTTTTAGAGGCATGCTTTTTTCCTTCTTGTCCAACTAAGACCCAGTCAGCACAAGTTTCCATGTTATTGGCTCCCACTGTACGGGAGGCAGGGTTTAGTTCACTCTAACTCTACACAGCTTGCTGCCCCTCACTCCAACTCCAGCAAAGAGACAGATTTACAGAACAATGGGCCCTTTTGTCAAGTGCTAAGGTGGATCTTATTTTACACTCAGATGTCCTCACAAGTCACCCAAACTAAACTTCCAAAGATGTTCTCACTCTTTGGGTCCATGCAAGTCTTTCAGATCAGGGAGATTCCCAGCAGCCCAGAACTCTTAAGTTCCGATCAAAGGATACTTTCCACTCATAGGAGCAGTAAGAAGATACACGAAGCATTCCTGAGCACATCTGAAGGACGTGATGCTGAAAATACAAACTGCAGAGCAATAAACATGCGGAAGAGCCCAAGAAAAACCTAAAAGAATTTTTACTGTGACTTTACTCACCCTCCTTCACAGAGATTTTCCAGTAACTTTTTTTTTTTTTTGTCTTTTTGAGACAGGGTCTCACTATGCAGTTCAGGCTGGCCTTGAGCTCACTTTGTAGCCCAGGCTGGTCTCGAACTTGCAGTGTGATCTTCCTGCCTCACCTCCTGAGTACTGGGATTACAGGCATGTGCCACCACATCCGGCTCCCTTTTTTTTTTTTTAGTAGTTAATGATTATAATTCACCTTGTTTTTGTTTTGTTTGTGGTGCTGGAGATTGAACCCAGTACCTCAAGCATGCTAGGCAAGTGTTCTACCACTGAGCCACATCCCCAGCCCCTGTCAGTAACTTCTTTCAGTGAATTTGACCCAGTGGATAGATCCTGAGTACAGGGATGATCAATACAACCCAGAAAGAATTCACTACAATGGCCTTTGCCAGCCCTGAAAAATGAAAACATAGGTATCAAGAAGCCAAACTGCCTACAACAGTGGAAGAAGGGCAGAAGAAAAAACACACTTTCCTGGAGCCATTTGAACCGGAGCTATTTGTTTTCTGTGACACAGGATCAAAGATTCCCAATCAGAGTGATGATGATAGTGCCTCTGGTCCCAGAGGCCTTGCACAGCCAGATACCAAATCACAATGAGCAATGCCTTGCTGAAAGCACGATCAACTCTGCAGAAGCAGCAAGATGAGGAAAAAGAGCATGAGAGGCAGAATGACAAGACCTGGGATCTTGTCACATATTGTCATTTACTGTATGACCTTAGACAAACTATTTCAGTGAACACTCACTGAGATAAAACATATAAAAAGTTGTTCAAGAAGCAAAACACAAGCACTGTTTATAGTGTGATGACTAGTTTTGTGCCAACTTGGCTAGGCCTTGATGCCCAGATGTTTGGACAAATATTATTCTAACATTTATTTTCATACAACTCTAGATTATAGAAAAGGTGAACTGAAAAGAACTGAAAAGAGGAAAATAAAAGGCCTGAAGATGGAAATGAATTATTCTCCACTAAGATAGCAGTCCTAAGCAGTAGCTCCAGATGGTAGAATTTATTCTGCTCCAAGAATGAGAGCATTTGGTAAATAAACAAAAAGATGGATGTTAGATAAGAAAAGATATGAGCAACTCAACATCATCTTGCATACTGAATGAATGAATTACAAAATGTTATCATTGACTAAGGAATTTAAAGTGTGTTTCATCTATATCCTTCCTGTTACAGATGAAGATTCAGGCTCAGGGCTAAAAACATAGCTGGCCTGGGAGAATCAGGAGAGAGCAGTCATCAGAATACACACTGCTGCCTCCAACAGTCTAGTGTACATCAGTTACCCCTAAAATTTGAGGAAGTCATAATCCTGTCCTATAATATCACACTACTATCTACATCAATTCAGACTTATGTGACAAAATATAGACTAGGAAACTTATAAACAGAAATTCATTTCTTACAGTTCTGGGGACTAGATTGTCTGAAATCAAGATGCTGGAAGATTTGATGTCTGATGAGGGACCACTGACTGATGGAGAGCCACCACTTAGCTGTGTCCTCATGTAGTGCACAGAATTCTCCTGTTTATTTTTTTAGAAGGGCACTAACTTTATCCTGAAGGCCCCACCCTCACGCTTTCATCTAACTTTAATTATTCCCCAAAGGCCCCATCTCCAATTATCAAAACATTGGGAATTAGAGCTTCAAAATGTGAACTTACAGAAAACACAAACATTCAGTCCATGGCCATTATAAATTACCAAATAAGTAAACTGCATTCTAAAAGTACACTCACTCCAAGAACCTAGTGTTGGCACTCAGGAGGCTGAGGTAGGCAGAGCATTGTGAGTTTGAGGCCCAGTTTGGGCTACAAAGCAAGCGCAAGATTGGCCTGAGCTACATAGTGTGACCCTGTCTCAAAAAACCAGGGCTAGGAGTTTGGCTCAGTGGCTTAAGTGCCTGTCTGTCAGGCGCGAGGTTTGTGAGTTCAATCCCCAGAGCTGCAAAAAAAAAAAAAAAAAAAAAAAAAAAAAAAAAAAAAAAAAAAAAAAAAAAAAAAAGAACCTAGTGTTGTAACTCCTTTAAGTCTAAGAGATACATAATTTTATAGCACTAGGGAATGTATTTAACTTCAGAGGGTTTTGTTTGGTTAGTCGGTTGGGGGTATTTTATTTGTTTAAATTTTTTATTTTCTGTAATATTTCATGTCTAATATTATTTCTTATCAGGACATCTTGGACCAGAAATTTTTCCCACTGCAAGAATCAATGATTCTAAAGCCCAGGTTCTTCATCTGGCAGATATTTGTGGGTGCATCTGATCTGGCACTGGTCTGGGTACTGAAAATAGTGAGCCAAAGAGAAAAGGACGCCCCACTGGAGGAGAGGTGGGAGTGGCAGACAATGCATGCATTCAGTAAACCTAGTGAGTAGATAATGATAATGTTCAGGGGAAAAATTAACCAGGGCAGGTAATAGATGGCAAAGCAATCGCAGTTTTTGAGAAAGTAATGGAGGAAGACCTCACCAAGAAGCCTACAACTGAGCAACATTGTAAATATCTGAGAACAAGTTATGTGATGTGTGAGGGAGAGTGAGTGTTTCCATAAGGCAGCGTGGCAAACTTCTGACATGCATGTTGCAGGGAGTATGTAGACCCCTCCCTGCTGGCACATGAGCCAGCACTGTCCCAGTAGCGAACCATTTGATAAAAGCACACACGTGGCCCATGTGCATGCTCGAAAAGGAGTAGCAGCGCCAGGGGATGATGTCACAGGTCATAAATTCATTAGCGCAACTCATCTGAGCTTTCACATGGGCAGTCAGTGTGCTGCTGAGGATATACTGACTATGAGTTTTAATATATTCATTTTTATTAACACAAGATTTTAGCTTTGAGTGTCTTATGAAAAATTGAAATTTAATATCTAAGATTTATCAAAGAGATGTTCTAATTAAGAGACTGAGATTCTTTTAATGCTGTGCTGTCTCTCTGGTATATGGGTATCTGCAGCATCGTATTTGTTTGTGAAGAATGTATAAAAATAAGAGCAAGGATATATATATATATATATGTATGTTTGCTTGGACTGGCTGTGATTTTAGCAGAATGCTCCACAAGGTGGGAAATACACTCAGAAAGCTTTTTCAAGGCAGGTCAAAAGCTGATGTTCAGTGGAACATTGTCCTTTGTGCTGGTAGTCAGCAAATTCTAGAGGAACCCCAGGTGAGAATCTCTGCCATAGATTGTTGATTCAGGAAATATCTAATTCTTTGGTGTTAACTAGTAGTGTGAGCTATATTTTGGTATAGGGATAGATTTGTATTGGGTGTTTCTTTTTTTTTTTTTTTCTGTTTTTGTGGACCCCAAGACTTGAACACCAAAAGATGACTACAGACAAAAAAAAAACACAAAAAAACAAACAAACAAAAAAAAAAAAAACCGAAGACAGACAGTGGAGGATCATTCCAAGAGGCCTGGACAGAGTCATTTGGAGTGACTGAATGCAATGGGAAAGCATTATGTATTCTACACAGTGGAAGTGTTAGTGTGTCGCACATCAAAGGTCAGACAGCACTTTGACATCAACCACAAAAGTGTTGCCAAACTTAGTGAAATTGAAAAGAAAGAATTTCTTAAAGAGAAGTTGAGGAAATATCATTCCCAGTATCTTAGTTTCGCAAATCACTGGACAGCTGCCAGTGTTCAAATTTCACTGTGCAAAGCCAAACATGGTAAGCCCCTCTCTTATGGAGATTTTATCAAAATGGCCATGGTGTGTGAGAGTAATTCCCTTTTTCATGATGTCCCAAACAAGGATGGAATTATGCAAAGCATCTCTGAGATGCAGTTTAGCAGAAATACTGTTAAAGATTGAGTCTTGCACACGGCAAGTGACGTTAGTCGGCAGCTCACTGCTCACTTACAAAAGGCAGCCTGTTACTCTGTGTGCTTGGATGAAAGCACAGAGACACATAGTCATATATGGCTAGCAGTAATTTTGCATCATGAGAGAAGAGCTGGTGGAACTGGTGTCTGCCTAGAATATAAGGGACAGATATCTTCGGTGCTGTGATATCCATAATCGATGCTGTGATATCCATAATCCATGCTGTGATATCAGTGCTTTTTTGTCATAAGACATAAGACAAGAAAAAATGGTTTCAATTACTAGTTATGGGAAACCTTGTGTGGTGGGGGCACCATCTGTTTTCATACAATTCTTACTTAAAGAAGCAAAACATCCAGTCTCTTGGTTTCATTGTGTTATACATCAAGAAGTGCTTTGTGCCAGGCAAAGCCGCAAACATTTGGATGATATATTCAAAGATGTCACATAAATGATGAATTACAATAAGGCTCATGCTCTTAATTTTTGACAGCTTCAAGCAATTCTCAGTAAGATTCAAGCATGGTATAATCCTTTACTTATGTACAATAATGTCTGCTGACTGAGCAGGGGACATGTCTTGGAGAGATTTGTAGCCTGCTTGGGTGAAATTAAACTGTTTATGAATTAAAAAGGCGGAAATATCCACAGGTCACTGATACGGCCTGGCTTAACAACCGAATGTTTTTTGTTGTTGTTGTTGGTTTTTTTGTTTGTTTGTTTGTTTTTTTACAGATTTTACACTACACTTCAATCTACTGAACAAAACACTACAAGATCTAGAGAAAACAGCTGAAAGGATGTTTTATGATATCAAAACATTTGCAAGAAAACTGCAGGTTTTTGAAACAGACCTTAAAAATGGGCAGCTGAAATGCTTTCCAAATCTGAAAATGCATTTAGAAAACCCTACAACATTTGCAGATAATCCTACAAGTCATCAGGAAATCTACAAGAAATTTTCTAGCATTGTAGCAGCTGCCAAAGAGAATTTTACAGTTCTGGATGATAGAGACAACCCTGTGTTTTCTTCACCAGATAAAGTCAAATTTGAAGAACTTGTTCTTTCCTGCTTACACTGGTTAGATTTTGGAAATCTGGAAATGAAGCTATTAGATTTTCAAGAAAGTGCTATCTGAAAAAATAAATTCTAGGCTGGGGATGTGGCTCAGTGGTAGAGTTCTCACCTTGTATGCACAAGACCCTTTGTCTGGTTCCCAGAACTGCAAAGAAAAAGATCTATGACCTGCGTGCAACACTTGAGAAGAGAGAAAAGATAGAGTATGAAGGGATTACAAACGACAGCAAAATTAGTAGTTCTGAAAATGAAATCCTTAAAGTGTGAAATTTTATGCCAAATAACTTTAAGTCTATGAAAGCACTTAGGATTGCATTTTTTACTTTATTTGGATCATCTTTTGCTTGTGAACAGCTGCTTTCAGTTTTGAATTATAGCAAACCTCATACAAGAAACACTGACAGATGACCTGAGTACTGCAAGCGTTGCTCTCAAACTAATGAAGCGTGAGCTAATGTTTGACAACACATAAGCGTGCACACAACAGCAAAGATCACATTCAATGTGCAAAAGCATGCCAAATGCAAACTTTTACCTTTTAATAAAAAGCTGTGTGTATCATTGAAAGCTCTGTTGTGTTTTTAAGGCAAAAGATGTTGATGTATGAGTTATTTTTTCTAAATGAAAATCTCAGTATTCAGGTTTAGTTGCAATGTTGGCACTTTGCAATTAATAAGTGAGTTTCGAGTTGCAGTTTGGGCACTTGGTCTTTAAAAGTTTCACCATCACTGCTGTAAAGGAAACAGTGAGTGTAAAGGCCCTGAGACAAGGGAGTACTTTTCCACTTGTTGGATCCATTTACTCAATATTAAAAATGTACCTATAATCCAGGTGTGGTGGCACACACCTGTAATGCCAGCACTTGGGAGGCTGAGGCAGAAGGACTGTTGTGAGTTTGAGACCAGCCTGAGCTACAAAGTAAGTTCAAGGCCAGCTCAAACTGCATAGTGAAACCCTGTCTCAAAAAAAAAAAAAAAAAAAACTGTAATTCCAGCTATTTGGGAGGCTGATGCAGGAGGATCTTACATTGTAACCCAGCCTGAGCAATTTAATTAGACCCTAATTCAAAATAAAATAAAAAGGTCAGGTATGGAGGCATGTAGCTATCATCCCAGCACTCTGGAAAGCTGAGGCACAAGGATTGCAAGTTCAAGTTCAACCTGGGCAACTTTGCAAGACTCTGTGATATTGCTCAATGGTAGAGTGTTTGCCAATGGTGCATGATCCCTGGGGTTCTATCCCCAGTACTGGAAATATATATATATATATATAAATTTTAAATATATCTATAACATTTTAAATTTAAAACTTACCATCTCAAGAGAAAGGAAAATAGGTTCCTTTACCAGTTGCTGATCCCTCCTGCTAAACCAAAAAATGGCTCCTTGCTGATGCCACTGGGTGCTACAGAGCAGACCCACACCAATCTTGCCAGGGCAAATGCCACTCAGGCTTAAAGACAGCCTTACACTCCTGTTCCCTGCTACTAGCATGGCCAGCATTTCCTGACAAAGGTCAGGAAAAAGCACAGGAAGGAAGAAGCCCGCTCACCGCAATGGGGCTGCGGGGGGAGCCGGGGACTTCGATGTGTAGACTACAGTGGGGTACAGCAGTCCTGCCAGCTGGCAGATCAGACTCCACCTTGATGCCCAAACCGGCCCCACATCCATGTTCATGAATGACCAGGTCCTGCCTCCCTTTCATACCTAGCGAGGGACATGTGCTACACCGTGTTCCAGGAGCCAGACAGGCAACACCGGTGAAGACTGACAACTCCCAAGCAGTGTGGCATTCACTCTCCACTGGGGAAAACAGGCAAAACCTGGTAAGAGTAAACTAGGTAATTTCAGTGTGCAGTGAAGTTTCTAGGAAAAAACAATAGAGCAATGTGATGGTGACCACAAGGGGCAAAGGGAGTCTCCCTCACACACGGCAGGGATTTGGGGGACGGTCCTCTGAGGAGGTATCGTTTGACCTGAGGCCCAAAGGGAAGAAAGAACCATGGCTGGATGGGTCTTGCAGGATGTGAGTAAGGTCACCCAATCCAGAGTGGGGAGTTTGGATTTTATTTTCGAAGTAATGTGAAACCATCAGATGTTCCCATGCTAGTGTCTAAGGTTGGATTTACCTTGGCACTGGGCCACTCTGACGGCTGTGTGAAGAGCGATGTGGACAGATGATGGGGAGTTGGACTGCGTGCTGGCTGTGGGGGTAGAGAGTTGGGGAGGGGCGGGGGAGCATATAAGGAGCATTTCAGAGCCATTGGAGGGACGGGATGCGGCAGGTAAGGTGAAAGGAGGAATTGAGGTTGTCTCCTGTTTCTTCCAAGTGACTGGGTGGTTAGCGATGTTGTTTTCTGAGATGAAGACAGGAAGCCTTTAGCTTGGGGGTTTCTGAGAAAGGAAGAGCAGAGTCTTGTTTTGGATGTATTAAACGCCATGCAAATAGAGAAGTCAAAAGACAATGAGGTATCAGGTATCTGGAGCTTGGAGGAAAGATCAGGGCTGGACAGAAAGTGTGGCGTCATCGCGTCAAAGGATGATGCTACTACATGAACTTGCCAAGGAGCTCAACCAGTCCACAACTGTGCGGTTTCCACGGGGTCTCCCAGAGCCAGGAACTAGAACCCAGACCTCGGGTGTCGCCTCTGGACACCTCCCAGGCAGCAGAGATCTGGGGTTCACCCCGCTTCCCTTCTGCTCCTCCTCTTCCCTGGAGGGCACTGCACCTGCACTGCAGGGAAAACGCACGCCTGCCTTGCCCATAGGAAGGTTCTAGTTGAACTGCATGCGAATGCCTTGGAGTGACAGGGCAACTTCCGTTTCTGCTAGAGAAGGACAGTCCCGGCCCGCTCTCAGTGTGATTTCTTTCTTGGCACAGAGCTGAGGATGTACAGAGCCGCCAGCACGAGCGTCTCAGGTTTCTCTTCACATCTCAATGTGGCATCCCATGGAAAGGTGGCCTCCTAGGGTCAGCAGTGCCCTCTGGTGGTCATAATGACACCAGTGATGATAACGACGCTGTTTATCATGAGGTGGACTCGTAATAAACAAGGACCCAGATCACCCCATTTAGTGTTCACACGAATCCTGTGAAGTCCCACTGTTCTGCTGCTCTCTCCATTTCACAAAGGAGGGAATTTCCAAAGATCGTTCTGGACATCCAATCCCCTTTAACTCCTCAAGAAAGGCAGAAGCCATCCTAGAAGGAAAGTAGAAATTTTAAAATACAGGCTTTTCAGCCAGCCAAGATGGTGCATACCTATGATCCCAGCACTCGGGGATGCTGAGGCAGGAGGAGCACAACTTTGAACCCTCCCTGAGCAAGTTAGGAACTCAGCGAGACACTGCTTTAAAATTAAAAATTGCCAGGGATGTAGGTCACTGCGAAAGCCCTGAGTTCAATCCCCAGTACATACCGGCTCGCAGGCTAAGAATCAAAGACAAAGCCTCCCCTCCCCCCCGTAAAGCAACCTGCTCCTTCGGACGTCTGGCTACATTGATAGCAGCTAAGGTACATAGAACAGCTGGACGCTAATATTGTTTTGTGCATTTTGTAGGCCTGGGGCTGGCAGCCTGAGCATCTCTTTAGAAGATGACAGTAGGCAATGTAGCAAAAATGGGGGATTCTCTTCTGTCTTGTCTTCGAGGCTCAATATTGTTCTCAATGTTTTGCTTCATTCTGATTAATTTTTTGGCCTATTTTATACTCTGTTTTTATTGGTTTTATTGGTTTTTTTTTTCTTTTTTTGGTTTGATTTTACTATACCTGTTGGAAAGGTCAACTATTTTGAAAATAACAAGATATACTACAGTAGCTATTGTTTTCATAGTATCCTTCTTAGAAGTTCTGTACCAGTTCTACTGCTTTGTTTCGATTGACTTCGTTCTGTTACGTTTTGTTGGATTTTACTATCTTTAAAATAAAAAAAAAAAATCCCCAGTACAGGAAAATAAAAAATGTTTTTTACTATACAAGTAAACATGTTACATGTTTTAGAAAAATTGGGAAGAAAAATAATTGGCTCTATTATCAAAACCACTGGTAGCATTTCAATATTCTTCCTTTCAAACTTTTTTCTCCCTTCCATATTTTTTCATAACTGTAATCAAGATATAATATGACTTCTTCACTGAAGGGTATTCATAAAGATTTCTTTCCTTCAAGCACTTTATTCTTAAACATGTTTTCCACAGATTTGCTTCTCAAGGCGGCAGGTTCCGTGGACATCAGGGCAGTGTGACTGAGTCCCCCCGCCAGTGCACCTGTCAGGTCTCAGCTGCCCTAGAGAGCTGCCCAGAGACAGGTTGCCATGGAGACATGTGCATGGACTTAACACCTCAGGACAGGTCACAGGGCCTGTCCAAATGCCCTGTGCTCAGGCAGGCGTCCCGGAGGGAACTACTGGGGACTGTGGCTCACTCACACCCAGCAAAGATTATCACAGAGCCTGGCCCCGGGCCCAGAGCCTGGGAGTCCCAGGGCAGCCTTACCCAGAGCCCACGGTTCTAGCTTGTGAGGTTTCTCTCTAGATGCCACAGGGATGGGGCCTGGTGGCAGCCCTCTCCATAGCTGTTTTTCATTCTCTGCTGTTCCCTCGAAAATGTCTCCACCTTGGCAGCAGCCTCTGAGCCTTGTCTCAGTCCTAAGACACTGCCTGCTCCAGACAGCCCTCTGGGATGTGGCCTCCAGAGTCAGACGGACTCCTCATTCCACCACGGAGCAGCTCTGAGACTGGGCCCTGCTGAACCTCACCCACCTGGTTCCTCCACTGAAAAATGAAGAATGATAATCAATCATGCCTCGAAGAGGTGCAAGGAGGGTCAGGTGGACGTTCTGGTAAGTGGGGAGCAGGTAGTAAGGGCTCAGCAGTGGCTAGCAAAGGAGACCAGCAATGTCCCCATGTCAGGATCCTGCCAGTACTCACAAGCCCCGGGGAGCAGGAAGACCACCCCTGTGCCCTCTGCTCTTTCCCACCTCTCTCCCCCTTCCCTGTGCCATTTCCCCAAAACATAGGGAGGATAATACAATAACACCCAGACCGCAGCCAGCTGTGGTGCTGGAACAGGGTCCTGGAGCCTCCTGCACCAGGTGCTACCACTTACTCCTTCATCTGACAATGGAAAACAAGGCTGATGTCTGTTACCTGTCATGGTAGCAGTATTCAAATGAGATCATATTAAGTCCTCTGTGTTGTCAATGGCATGGGCCTGTTATCAAAAGTAATTTTGTAGGATCCATCCCCCAACCTGAGTATCATTCTGTGCTCAAGAATGCCATGTGTTTCTTAGACCAGAAGTGCAGTCTAACCCAAACATCAGAGCTAATGTCTATTCTACACCAGTCCTGTGGTATATACCTTACATGAATTACTTTATTTATTCCTTACATCAATCCAGTAATGGAATTGCTGCTGTGTTCTAAGTATCACAAAGTAGGAGAAGAAAGCAGGGAAGGTTAGTGACTTCCTCTGGTCATCAAAAGGTAAGAAGCAGCAAAAACAGGCTCAAGAATCCGAACACCCACAACACCAAATTTTGGTAAAGACATGGGACAGGAGCTCTTGTTCATTGCCAGTAGGGACGCTGACTAGCTCAGCCACTTTGGAAGATGATTTAGCAGTTTCTTATAAAACCAGACACACTCTTACTATCTGATCCTGCAATCACACTCCTTGGTATTTACATCCACACAAAAACCTGCAAATGGGTGTTTATAGCAGGTTTATTCATAACTGCAAAATTTGGAAATAACCAACATGTCTTTCACTAGTGAATGGATAAATAATTGGTATATCCAAGCGCTGGAATCTCATTCAGTACTAATAGGAAATGAGCTACTTAGCCATGAAAAGACTTGGGAGAAATAAGCTAGATGCAGAAAGGCCAGTATCAGCATAGTGTGGTGGCATACATCTGCAATCTCAGCACCCCAGAGGCTGAGGCAGGAGTATCACAAATTTGAGGCCAGCAAGTTCAAGGCCAGCCTGAACTACACAGCATGACCCTGTCTTAAAAATCAAAAGCAACAACAGAAAAAGACAAGTATCACATGTTTTCTTTCATATATAGAAAAGAAAAAAAAGACAATCCAAAAATAGAAGAGGGACAAATAGGGAAGGAGAGGGGAACCAGGGGTAGAGAGAAAGGCAAGAGAAGAGGGTTGGGAAGGTAGGTTCAAATCAGTCATCTTATATGCATGTATGGAGATGTTAAAGGGCAATCCATTCATCTGTACAATTCATATGAGGTTATAACTTTTGAAAGATGTTACGGCTCAGATCTAAAATGCCCCCCAAAGTCTCTGTTCAGAGGTGGGTCTTTGAGAAAGCGATTGGATCACAGGGTGCTGAACTTAGCAGCAGATTAATGCATCGGTTCATTCATAGCTGAATGTGCTGTGAGGAGGCTGGACATGACCTGGAAGAGTGAATTCTTGTCCCTAGCTCCTCCCTTCTCTCTCTCGGCCTCCTGGCCACCATGATTGAGCAGCTTTCCTCCACCATACTGCTCATCCTAGAAGCCAGCAGACCATGCATAGGCTGAACACTCTGATTTGACCCAAAATAAACCTCTTCTTTTATTTTATTTTATTTATTTATTTATTTATTTATTTTTCAGTACTGAGGATTGAACACAGGGTCTTCACACTGAGTTACATCCCTGGGCTTTTTTTAATTTTTATTTTTATTTTTATTTTGAGACAGGGTCTTGCTAAGTTGCCCAAGTTGGACTCAAATTTGACATCCTCCTGCCTCAGTCTCCTAGAATGCTGAGATTAAAGGCATGTGTCACAACACTCAACTACCTTTTCTTTTTTTTTTTTTTCAGCACCGGGGATTGTACTCACAACCTCACATCTGTCAGACAGGCGTTTAAGTCACTGAGCCAAACTCCCGGCCCTGGTTTTTTGAGGCAGGGTCGCACTGTGTATCTCAGGCCAGCCTTGCGCTCGTGTTGTAGCCCAAGCTGGCCTCGAACTCACAACGCTCCTCCTACCTCAGCCTCCCGGGTGCTGGGATTAAAGGCGTGCGCCACCACGCCCGGCTTCAACTACCTCTTCTTTAAGTTGCAGGTGTTTGGTATTTTTCTCCCAGCAACAGGAAAATGACTAATAGAAAAGAAAAAACAGCAGAGAGAAAAGTTAAATGTCTTTTACTAAGTGAAAAAAAGTCAGTCTGAAAAGGCTACATTCTGAGTAACACAGAACTACAGAGACAATAAAGAATTAGTAGTGAGCCGGCACTAGGGAATGAGAAGGATGACTAAGCAGAATATAGAGGACTTTTAGGGCAGTGAAAACACTGTATGATCCCACAGTGGTGAATACATGTCCTTACAAATTTATCCAAAGCCACAGAATGGACAGCACCAACAGCAAACCTGCCCATGAACTCTGGGCCTTTGGGAGATGATGGTTTGTCAATGGAGGGTCATCTATTTTAACAAATTTATTAGTCCGATTGAAGATGTTAATAGTTTTAGTTTGTGAGTTTGGGACAAGAGGTATATAGGACATCTCTGTACTTTATGTTCAACTGTGCCATAAACTTAAAACTACAAACTACAAAAAAAAATAAAGTTTGTTCAAAAAAAAAAAAAAAACGCAAGCTTTAAACCCAGGAAGTTTGGCTCCAGCACACACTCCTTTAACCACTGTGATCTGCCTGCCTCCAACCTGAAGGAAAGGTTTTAATAGATGTTAAAAAGAAAAACTACACATGCAAACTGAAACAAGAATATACTACTTTGAGGACAGTTCACCTTGCCAATCCTTGCTAACACATCTGGCAGCCAGGCTAGCCCTGGAGTCTGACTGAGCCGTGAAGTGTCTGACAACAGGCACCTGACGTGTGGTGTAAGGCCAGCACCCCCAAGGACCCTTTGATCAGGAAGACAGCTGTGAAAATGTGGGCTGGGAGCAGAAAGCCTTATCGGTGTCCCGTCCTAGAGCTGCCAGGAGGCTCTCCATCCACTAGTACAGCCGAGTTTCCAACTCAAGCCCTATTTTTAGCTAGGATCCTCTTGCCAGGGCTGTGTTTCTGATGTAGGAGAAACTGGCTCTGTCCTGAGGCCTAGCCAGGGTAGAACAAGCCATTTCCATTCACTTTCTGCAGGTTGGTCGATCTCCGTCCACAGTATTTAACCAAAAGATTACAGGATGTTAACTCATCCCTCAGCTGAGATGGCCCAATATAATGTGGCCTTATACCCAAGGAAGGGGACATAAGACATCGCAAGGTATGGCTCAAGCAGTAGCATCTCGCTATCAGCTCTGAGAATACCGTTGATGGTCTCCCAGCAGAAAGCCCATGCTGCCAAGCTTGATGGGCTCTTAGGGATAACGTAATCCAACCCTCTCGTCTTCAGGAGAGGGAAAAGAGATAATGAGAAGGTAAGCAACCTACTCACATAGTAATTTAAAGACTTCAAACATGGATTTTCAGAGTCTAAGTGCCATGCCTACCCATCAACATCACTCCATTGATGTGACCGGAGCTGACCACAAACTTGTGCAAATGTTTATATTCCTTAAAGATGTGAGGTCTCACCAAACAAGGACTGAAAAAAGAGAACATTTGAAGGGGAGAGGAAAGAATTGACATATATTAAGTTTCTGCTGTGTTCCAAGTATTTATAGTCACTTAATCTTCCCCCAAATAATAGCATTATTATTATCCTCATTTGAAAAATACAGATTTTCAAAGTATATAAGCAACTTCGCCACAGTCACACAGTCAAAGAATGGTAGATGCTGGGGCAAGCAGCGCAGCTCAGTGGTAGAGCACATACTCAGAATAGGCAAGACCCTGGGCTCAACCGCCAGCACCAAAAGAAAAAAGTAAGAGCAGAAGCAAAATTCTCACCTAGGTCCACCTAACTGATGGCCTCCACAGACCAGCCATTCAGGGGCAGGCACTGTTCATTTCCTACCTAACCTCTACCTTCTTGCTGATAGAACCCTGGTTGTATTGAGACCCAGTGTGACCAATTCCAGGTGACCCCAGAGTGTAATAACATTGCTCTTCTCCGTGTCACCTCTTGTTACCTGCTCTGATGCTGGGGCAGCAGCTCAGAACCTGTATCCACATAGACTTTGTCTCACACACAGCTTTCAGTAAAGCACAATCACTGGTCATCCATGCATCACCCAGGCCATCATCCAGCTGTCACGAGAATCAAATCAACTTTTTTAGATTGACCTGGATTACCATGATGTATTGTACTGTTTCTACAGCAAATCCATTGCAAGATTCATCAGCCCACCTGTGACATCCCAGTCAACCAAAAATGTTCATTTAGTAGATCCATTATATATGGTTCACTAGTAGATTCCTAGATCCAAACCTAAAGATGCTTTCGCCTATCAGGACAATCTAGCAATAAGAGGACTGCCAAAGATAAGTCTTGAAAGTATGGTTGCATATGGTATACTTCAATATTATCCCATCTCCATTTTATTAAATTCAAAGAAACTCTTCCCCAACACTGAAAAAAATGTTGCTCTACTCAAGAAGATAAAATATCAGTTGCTTAATCCATTTTATAATTGCATTGATGCAGCTACCTGGGAAAGAACTGGCTTGCATCAGTACAAACCATGTGTCTCAATTCCAGCATGGAAGACATTTGGGGCTGAATCGTCTTTGGTTTTGAGGGTCCGACCTGTGTACTAAGTTACTGAGCTGTCCAGGCTGGGCTTGAACTTGCAATCCTTCTACTTCATTGTCCCAGGGTTCTGGAATTATAGGTGTGCACCACCACCCCTGACTTCAGTCAAATCTAGTAAAACCCTAGCTCTCCTCCAGCGCACAGTGGTGCTGCTAGAGCCTCCTTGGTGCTCAGGCAATTGCTTGGTGCTCATCTTGTTGTAAGAGGCAGTTCCTGGCTCACTGGCTCTGAAATGAACCTTGGGCAGCAACTCGAGTACACAGCCCTTAAACACAAAAATAATACCAGTTTCTAGTAAGCACTACCATCAGCAACTGCACTAATTACTTGAAGTATATTCTCAATATTATCCTCACAGTACCCCAGGAACAAGTTTCTGGACAACAGAAACTTTATCCAAAGCCCTGAAACAAACAGTTGACAGAGTCCAGTCTTAATGTGCAAATGATCTCTTCAATGACTAAGTCTCTGCTCTTAATGTTAAATTCTACTGCCATCTCATTAACCAAACTATGAGAGTAAAAGAGTTTGAATTCATCAAAAGTCAAAATTACAGAACAGTAAAAAAGACAGTATTTTTTGAACTTTTAAAACCATGGAGCCAGTCCTACCAAATAATACCTTGCAGGAGTTCTGTTTTGATGGACTTATTTTTCTCTTTTTGTACGAGGAATCAAACTCACATCACACTTGGCAGGCAGGTGCTATGCTACTGAGCTATATTCGCAGCTGGATTGATTGCTTTTATTTCACATCACTAAATGTTTATTTGGATTGTTTGTTTGTTTGTTTGTTTAAGACAGGGTCTTGCTATGTAGTCCAGGCTGATCTTGAACTCTCTAGATAACCCAGCCTGGCCTCAAAGTTACTGCGGTCCTCTTGCCTCAGCCTCCCGAGTGCGGGGATTATGGGCATGCGTCACCACACCTGGCCTAAATATTTGTTTGCAAAGGTTAACTTCCATACTTTTTCCTGACCCTCACAGGACCAGCTCTGCCCGCAGTTCAGAACACCTGGTCTGGCTCCCGGGTCTAAGCCCAGCTTCTCGGCATGCCCAGAGTGTCATGAGCTTCCTAACACCATGCAGTCAATTCATTCTCATCTAAATTACCCAAAATGGTTTCCATCCCTTTGAAATTAAGAACTGCAACACTAGAACTGCACCTTGGTTGCATTTGAAGATCCAGCATCATTTACTTCTGGACCAAGCTTTTAAGAAAACACTTTGGGGGAGTCTGGGTCCAAAACCAAGAGATGCATCCAGTCAGGCCCAGGCTGGCGGCACAGGGCTGCTTCTGGCCTGCTGTCTGGAAGGCCCAGGACCCCACAGTGGGCTCTGTCCCCCACGTCCAGCACAGGGCACCACACACTCGGACAAAGGAAAAGCCGGCTGCACCTCAAAGCTGGCTCCCTGAGGAACAAAACAATTCATTTTATGTTTTCTATCTTTCATACTTTTTTTTTCTAGTTTTTTCAGTGTTTATTGTCTTTTCTTTGGGCCATGTGTGCATGTGTTTCCCTTTCGGTGTAAGCTGTTTTCAGTTTTCTAGGGTTCACCTAGAAAACAATTTATACCAGTTGATGTCAGTTTATCATGGGGGGCTGACTCTCGGGAGGTAGGGTCAGGTTTATTTTTCCCACCTCCTCTCTCACCCACTCATGACATCCCCACCGGGCCACCCTCGGTCTCTGGATGGCATCTGGGCCATTCCTATGGCTTCTGTGACACTTTCGGGCATTGAAAAGTCCAACCAAGTGTATGGAAAAATGGGAACACTTCACCTAAAACTGGGTGTTTGACTTAAAACTCCCTTCTTTCTGCCCAGTCCCAGCCTGGCACAGATGATGGGCGATGAGAAAGGTGCTGCAGAGGCCGGGGATGCCCAGCCCGACCCCCACCCTGCTCCAACTCTTCTTCTCAGGACAGCAGTTATTTCATTTAGGCTTCTATGTTTGGTTCTCCTTTGGCAGATATGAGTCTTCATCCCTGTCCAATATTCAAATTGCTGCTCTTTCCTGGAGATTTTTTGTAGACACCCTCTAACTGGGAGCCCCACCCTGGCTTCTGTGGCCAAGTCCAGGTCAGGGTTCCTGCTCTGTTTGGACTGGCCAGGAAAGGTGATTGTCACCCTTTATCTCCCCTTGCCGAGTATCAGCATACTATATAAAGAAATTAATAGCAACTATGCCACCACTGTCAATAGCTAATAATAATAATAATAATATTAATAATGATAACAGAAAAAGAAAATTTAGCAACTATGATACAGTCAAAGACAAAATGGATATTGACATACCATAAGAATCAATAAAAATTACCATCATACCACCCTTAACAACAGAAAATAGATCTGCACTAATGACACTGAAAAAAGACAAACCAAATATTGACAGGGAGTAAATATCTATTAAAGGCAACAACTATACCACCATTAGTAATAGAAAAACATTCAATAATAACATAGTCAGCTAACTACCTATAGATTAATAAAGCTTAATGGTAATACTAATAAAATGGAGGTGGTGGGGAAGGGAAAATGAAACAAATAAACTTTGACAAATAAAGAAAAAGGTGACAAATAAAGAAAAAGGTGACAAAGAAAGAAAAAGGTAAAGTAAGGTAAAGAATCTAATTAAAAAGTAAAAGAAAGTTAAGAGAATTAGAGAAAAGTAACAGAAAAGAACAAATAAGAAATAGAAGAAAAAAGTAAAAAAAAAAAAAAAAAAAAAAAAAAAAAAAAAAAAAAAAAAAAAAAAAAAAAAAAAAAAAAAAAAAAAAAAAAAAAAAAAAAAAAAAAAAAAAAAAAAAAAAAAAAAAAAAAAAAAAAAAAAA